>OZJO01013198.1:0-14142 GCA_900406225.1 Acrobeloides nanus | reverse complement strand
CGCCTGGAAAAACCCCTATAGGTGATCTTATCTCAAAAATTACTCGCTTCTCTGATTTACGGGAAAAAACGGGTTAAATAAAAATTTCAATGTTGTCTAACTTGTTGTCGAACTTATCAAAGAGTAAAAACTGATCGAAATGACCTTCTGCGTTTTCGGCCCCCAAAAGCCCCCTAAGGCCCCAGCCGGCCCCGGGTTGGGAAGGCCCTGGGGACCGGCCCCTTTTCAGCCCCTGGTAGTGAACATGTACCTTTGAAAAGTTCTTCAACTTCGATTTGTCCAAAATTTGATGCAACCTTGACAGCAACTTCACAATCGGCAAATCTCATTGTAAAAATTGATTTGACAATTAAGTGAATTGGAGCTGTTCCAATTAGATAGCCTTTATACGTTGTTGAAGCTAGGCTTTGGTTAATCATATAGTCAAAATTGATGTGAATATTCCCAGGTGGGATGAGCAAAGCCTCACTTTTTTCCATCATCTGGAAACGCTTTTAGTCAAATTCTAATAAAAATCTTACATATCCAATTCTCTCCTGGGATACATTCATGCTTTTTAGCACTTCAACTAGCTGATCAAATTTTTTGGCTCTCTTTTTCAACTGCCATCTGGTGATCAATCCAATTCCAATCAATAGAACCACCAAGCAAAATGCGCTCAACCCAATAATTAAAATTTTTTGTAAGGTATCCTTTTTATGAATCACATTTATATATGTACTATTATGAACTAATTGAAACCCTTCTACTCTGACTAAAAAACCACGCCAAACAGCGCTTGTGTTATATGTAATGAAGTCTATATAGACTTGAGTGCCATTAAAGGATTTAGTTAGATTCTGCTTTGTTGCACCAGAAATGTTGAAATATATATCCCCGGAACCGTTATGAATGATCAAATAACAATGTTCAGGGATGTCAGCATCGATAACTGTTACATTGATAGAAGCAAAATCAACGACATAAGTGCTCTCTCTGCTAAGATTTTGTTCTGCCATTGAATAATATGAATAGAGGGGAGACATTTGTAGATCAACAAAATTTCCTCCATAATCATATAGGGTTAATGAATTCGGAGAAGAATAAGATGCTAAAATTTTGGGTGCATACAACATGTATTTAATTCTGTATCCGAATTCCAGATTCAAAACGAAGGATGTGTTGAATGAATATATTAAAAACTGGAATAAAGTCCCGAAATGAATCGCTAGGAAGAGGAATTCAGTGCATTAACATGGACGATTTAGAAGTTTTTATGATGCCTGGATCTCATCAAATTCAATACTCAATGAACTCAAGTATATACACCCTTTATTAAAATAAAACAACCTTCTTACTTGTTGAATAAAATCCAGCTAATGTTGCACCTGGTGGAATTATGAATGATACGATAATACCAAGAATTCTCAGGTTGCTCAGCGTATGAACAGTATCATTATTAAAATCGAACAACGTATATTTTTGATCGTATCCAGCAACAATATAACCTTTTTCAACTGCATCATATTTTGGAGAATCAATTTTCATAAAATAATTTGCGTTTTTGTCAAAAGAAAATGGAATCAGCAGTGAGAGAACACAGCTACCATCATCACTGGCAGTGATTTCTTTGTAGTAGTAGCCCAATGACACGTATAACAAATTTTCTTCGCTGGTACAATTTGCCGTATGATACTCGGGTATTCTGGACACAATCATGATATTGTTGACTGAATCTCCGACATAGAGCAATGTTACATATGTAAGATTGTCAATTTTGTTGATTCCATTCATGGGATAGTCAAAAATGTGTATAAGACTTTTTAAACTTGAAGAATTATAAAAATATATAGTTCCGGATGTTGGAATCTCTGGCTTTATTCCATAGTAATAGACCTCAAGTAGGCCATCCGCAGCGGTGATTGATATTAATGAGTAATTTGAAAGACCAGTGGCATTAATTGGGACATCTTGTGATAGTCTTATGCTCTAAAACAATCGATAATATATTATGCTTTTGATATTTTTATGCTGATTTCGCATAATAAATTATCATTTTTTGCACTTTTTTCCAGCATGCACAAAAGAAAGAAAATTCAAAAGAATCTTTGAGGGGGGGGGTCGAGGAAATCGATTGCCGTCGTTATTTTCCGGTGAAAAAATTGTTTTACTGATGTTTTGGCAAAATCCACATTGAGTACCCCTAGATCTGTCAGAAAAGTGACAAACTTGTTACTTTCTGTGACATTTGTCACAGTCTGTGACAAAAAAGTTTTCACTTTTCTTTTAACTAAGTTTTTGCTCTTTAATAAGTTTGACAGAAAGCCAGACAACGAAGAAATTTATTATTATTTAGCCTAAAAATAATAAATTTCTTCGTTGTCTGGCTTTCTGTCGAACTTATCAAAGAGAAAAACTTAGTGAAAAGAAAAGTGAACAACTTTTTGTCACAAATTGTGACAAATGTAACAAAAAGTGACAAGTTTGTCACTTTTCTGACAGCTCTAGTTACCCCTATGTTCAAGTCAAAAAAAGTACTCGTGACGGTCCTCAAAATTTTTTGCTTTATACGTATCAGATTCGCGTAGATCTATGCTTGTGCAAAAAACTAGAGAACACTACCTTATAGTTTAGGAGATAGATCATTTTGTGAAATTTTTAGGATCAAAAATCGGTTTTTAGAGTATAAAAATGCCTTCACGAGGTCGCCGACCGTCGTTTTTGGCACTTTTATGCACAAATCGGGGTCAGGAATCGATTGGTGCCGGTCTTATTTGAATCAGAGTCGATCCTGAAAAGTTGATGTTTTGACACCCCCAGGTCCACAGGGGTGATGTTTCAAAATTTTTTTCTCTCGATTTTGTGATCAGGGACCAATATCCTATCGATTTTATCGGAAACAAAAAAATCCCTGACCCTTCACCCGCCGGTCCGGTGATCCTTACAGAGACCGTATCTTAAAACTTACTTCATGTTTCAATGGCGATTGAAGAAGAGCAAATTGAATAGTCCAAGAAAAAATCGTCTGTACATCACTAGACGAAGAATTAAAATAAACACATAAATATTCTTCTTGGGTATACAGAGTAGAAATTTTAGAATCCAACGAATTGTAATCGTATAATTTTGACGATGAGTTACAAACTGTTATCACTAAGTAGTCATCGTCAGACAAAAAACTATCGATTTCAACAACTAGCATAGAATTTTCAAAATTGATATCCACTAGTATTTCCCATCGGCAAGACATGTTCGGGCAAACGTTTTTACTTGAAGTTGGCATGAGTAATGCATTGAGATTCGTGATGTTGATTTCTAGATTTGAAAGACTACAATCACATTTGTTGACTTCAGTAGCAAAAGAAATCAGTGTGATCGATATAATTATTAAAAAACAATATTGTTTCATTTTTATCGGATAGAACACAAAATTTCTTTCGAATAACATTTTTTAATATTTTTATCAGACTTGTAATCCCGAATTTCTAGCGAGTGAGAGGGGTAATCTTTTGATCGGTTTATCAATTTTTACAAGGGACGGTGCTAGCTAGAACAGTTTTTGAGGTGAGTTTTTCGCTTTAATAATTAAACTTTATTGACAATCAGGCAATGTTATTGAATTTCGTTGATTTTCAGGGTGCATTCAAGCACTGTCGAAAAGTTTGTCAAAACATTGTCGAAAATTTTCGACAACGTTTCGAAAACTTTTCGACACTTTTTCGACAACTTTTCGACAGTGCTTGAATGCATTTTTTCTTCAACTTTTTGAAAATTAACGAAATTCAATAACATTGCCTGATCGTCAATAAAGTTTAATTATTGAAGCGAAAAACTCATCTCAAAAACTGTTCTAACTGGCACTGTCGCTTTCATACATGGGCAGACCCCAGATTTTTCACCTGGGGGTTGTAAGTCGGGGTCAAGGGAGGGTTGTGAGTCGGGGTCGAGGGAGGTTTGAGGATCAGAAGGCCGACAAACTGTGGGAATAGTCGAAAAGTAGGCTGCCTGGAGCAGCATATTTATTTTTGGAAAAAGAATATTTTTTAAATTTGTCAATCTTTTTTTTGGTCGTCAACTTTTCGACCCCATTGAGAGGTGAACCAAATGAGAGTTGTGGGTTTTTTTGAAAATTTCATTTGGGGTGCTGCCCATGTATGGTCGCTTTAATCTTGTCTTTTACATTATAGGAGTGTTAATCTTGCTATCAACATATTCTTTTATCGATGTAGAATTAAATTCTTACATACGCAGTATGAAAATGTCACGTATTCTCTTTATAGTAACCATTATCTTCATATCCTTTTTCAAAATTAAAAATGCGGATGAAAATATTTGTATCAATCCAACGAATTCTACATATTTGTTAACGCCGACTTCGACAGAAACGTATGATTCTGGTATGAGTCTTTTATGGAACTTTCAAGTCGAGACGTTAAACGATACATTTATGCTCGAAATCGATGCCTACCTTAAAATAAGGGATAATGATAGTTTGCTAGTGTTTAGTTGTTCAAATTTTGAAAATATTCTGTTTGATTCGAGATTAGCTTCGACGCCACATCTACGTTTATATACCCAAGAGGAAAATATTTGTGCCCATTTTAACTCTTCTTTAGAAGCCGTTGATAAAAAGAAATATTATTGGCGAATCAGTTTTTTACTCATTCCGTCTAAATTTACAAAACAGGTATTTGATCAAAAATCTCGAAAAGCGGCATAATATGAAGAGAGCACGGATGCGTTCTTTGTATATCTCTAACAAATTTTTTAGACCATAAATCTCTCTAAAACCATACCCATACACTTGACAAGTTCCTTATCAAACAACACCATATATTCAATATCAAAAACTAACGGCACTCTTGAAATTCATTATTATGGAATTAACAATGGCATCAATTATTCCGATGGAGTTTTATTTATTTATGCATCACCTTCTTTAAAAAACCTCTTCCGCCTGTTGATTTTTCCTACCGATATTATAACCAATTTCACAACGACCGCTCCTGAAACAACCATACTATACATGGGTCCTGACTCTAATAACATTGTCCTTGTATCAAGAATTGTTGAATATCATTCAATAAATTGCTCTACACAAAATAATCTGGATATCATACCCGTTACTAGTGCATCTGTTAGTAAAGATATAAAATCGACTACAGAGGGAGATTGTCTGCTTTCGATAGCATTGCCAAATATGAACTCATCGAGCATAAAAGGTGCTACTGGGTTATATCTGCACAATTTTGAATATGAAGGTGGTGATGATGTTGTAATTGTGTCGGGATACAACGAAACTTATGTATTATTTAAATTTAATGGAGTAACGGCATCAGAATGGACAAGTCCTACATTTGTGTGTGGATCATTGATTTCTATTATAATTCCTAAAAATGGTCACTTGAAAAATATTTCTTATTATTCTATTATTTTACGTAAAAGACATTTTTATTCATTTTTTTCAAAGTCAAATTTAAATCTTTTTAGACTATCTGGGTAAACCAAACTTGCAAAAAACGGAATTGAGACATATAACGTTTGATAAAACTTTGCACGATCTTGAAATGACTTCAAACTATCCAAATAATGGAATTATCTACGCCGCTGCCGATAGACTCGGTTATGTATGCCTGGCCGGAGTCGCTAATTATACCATCACTGTGAGTGCTGACGTCCCAGAAAGTTGCTTTTTTCTTTTCTACGTGGATGACCAACCACCAGTGGAATTTTCAAACACAAGTTTTTATAACCGCGTCTTGCAATTCACTGGAACTAATTTTACTTATATATACAATAAAACAAAGTGTGACGGCGAAAATTATACAGGGTATGTATTGCAAGTAGATGGACATTATATAGAACCTGTTAAAAACAAGATTATCTCGGCTGATATTCCATTAATCGTCGGCTCAAGCAGTGGAAGCTTGGTGGTTGTTTGCCTGATCGTCATGGGTTTCGCGTTTTGGTATATAAAACAAAGACAGCGATGGTATAATCAGCTATTCAAAATCCTCAAAGAAATGAACATTTCGGCTAAAGAAATCTCCGAAATGAAGGCCAAAAGTGATGAGCTGCTACTTCCTCATGGAAAAATCCACATCAACTTTGACGAAATGCTTGGCAAAGGAGTAAGCTCTACCGTCTACAAGGGCTTCTTGATGGGATCTTCACCTTTATCGGAACAACAAAATTGGCCTAAATTTGTGGACTGCGAAGTCGCTGTTAAAGTTTCAAGTCATTTTGGAAAAGTCGAAGTTGAACAACTTTTCAAAGAAATAGACGCCATGAAGAAAATTGGATATCACAAAAATGTGATGTGCATGCTAGGTTGGGCATTGCCGGGAGAAACTCCGAGTTTGGTTTTCGAAATTGCGGATAAAGATTTATTGCATTATGTGGCGGAATTCCGGGATATGGGACAAAGTTGTCCATATGACAGATTTGTGTGTTTTTTGTGTCAAATTGCTGAAGGTGAAAATTTTAGAAAAAAAATGATTTGCGATTCTAAATTATCTTTTAATTTGTCACAAAATTTTCTATCTACTCGATTCTATGTAGTGAGTCATATATGACCCAGTCGTCAAAAATGGGTTAAACGCAAGGATTAAAATGGAAATATAGGCCCAAAAATCCTTGATAAAATGATTAAAACGCCTTCAAACTAAACTATATTTTTAATCGGATCTAGATTCGTATAGTCAAATTTCTTAATGCGTAACAAACTTCTTAGGGTGTATCCGGACATAGAACTGGATTAAAACCGTCTGATGAACAGATTAAAACGCATTGTGGAGAATTTGGTACCAAATCGGCGCTAGAAATGACGAAAAGATTAACGAAGATTCTAATGATAAGAAAACAGGGATTAGAATCAAATTTTAGGAGAAATTTAATAAAATCTTTAGACCCACAAAAAATTTCAGCCCTAAAAATCATGAAAACCATATAAATATTAACACTCGAAAAATTTTAGGCATGGAATACATCTCTTCCAAAGGCCTCATCCATCGCGATATTGCTGCTCGAAACATTCTCCTTTTCAACAGCATCGTCGCGAAAATCTCCGACTTTGGCCTCTGCATCCATGAAGACGAACCCGCTGTTTATCGAACTGCATCCAATCTGAAACTTCCAATTCGTTGGCTGGCATTGGAATCCCTAACCGAAGGCATCTTTTCCCACAAAACTGATATCTGGTCTTTTGGAATTTTGATGCACGAGATGTTCAGTTTTGGCCAGATTCCATATGCGAATGTGAACAATGACGAGTTGATTGTGTTTTTGCAATCTGGAGGAAGGTTGGAGCCTCCGAAGAACATGGGAATCGAGTTGAGTGGAGTCATGTTTTCATGCTGGGACAGAGATCCAGAAGCTAGACCACGGTTTGGAAAAATCGAAGAGACGCTAAAAGAATTAATCAAGATCACATAAATTTGAATTTATATTGCCTGCTCTGCAAGATAATTTTTTCGGAATTTATTGTGTACTATTATAAAATAAATTTCCAAGTTTTTTATGCACTACTAGCTTCAATATAACCATACATCTCATTTCGGATTTTAATAAAAGCACGAAATTTCTTTTTCAAGTTTTCAAATTGTTTCGTAATTCAGGGGCAGGATTCCAGCAGTCGGAAATAATTTCATACAAAGATTCGTTCACATTTGAAGATTCTCCCAGGCGATTTACTTCTAGCAAAAAAGCTAAGACATCTTCCCGAGTCATGTTTTCATATGGGACTTTTCCAAAAATGAACAGTTCGTAGACAAGAACACCAAAAGACCAGACATCAGATTTTTCCGAGAAAATTTTCTCTTGCAAAGATTCCAATGCTAAGCAAGGAACAGAGAGTTTTTCGATCAAACTTTTATTGGGGAGAAAACTTTCTGTCGATGTATCAATAAAGTTGTAGTGCAGATTCTCAGCTTTTAGATGAGAGGTCGGTAAGTTCTCAAATCAATTCCTACAAAGAACTAGATTTTACTCAATATTGCACATTTGTTTAGTACAGGGCCCGAAAAGGTGCTAGCACCCAGCACCCAAAAGCATCCTGGGTGCTAGCACCCATCATTATCCAGTACCCATGGGTGCTGCACCCACCACACAAAAGCACCCATTGGTGGGTGCTTTTGGATGCTGGGTGCTAGCACCCAGTGGGCGCTTTTTGGGTGCGGGTGCTAACACCCACTTTTTCAGACCCTGGTTTAGTATTCGAATTTTTGGCTATAGGAAAGGGGTAGAAAAATTTTCTTTGTGGAAAACTTGAAGTGCACACAAAAGTGAGCTAAATCCATCACCTCCTCCATACCGGATTACGATTATTAGTCGAATTTTGGTCTTTTTATACCGATGTTCTGTGATCTAGTGATAGTTGATACTAATTAGTGTACCAGATGTACATGTCTACATAAACAAATGTTTTTCACAATCACAAAAATTTTAAAACTTATAGTTGTTCTGGGATAAATAAAAAAAGAATTAATCAAGATCAGCCTTTGAATTTTTCTCTGTGCTCTATTTTTTTCAAATTATTCCCATTATTCATGCAAATTTCATTTCCAGAAAAATATTGGCCCACTTTTAACAGCAAACTAAAATAACTCGATTTTTCTATAACCATCAAAATGCATCAAAAATTCTAGCTACCCTTATTTTCATCTTTCATCTCTTGAGTGTGCCACTCGACTCCCACATGTTACCTTAAGAAGACTCACAAAGGCATTTCCTTAGGCATTGAAATAAACTCCTTTTTATATATAACAAACTGAAATGCGAAACCATATTGAATAATGGCTTCAGTAGATCGAAAGTTACGAAGTCGGAACTCATGTGGTATTGTTTACTCAGTTTTTTTACTTTACTTAAAAATTTTTCATAAGTAAACTTTTTTTTTCATAAGTTTTCCATCTAGAAAATTGTTCTTTATGAAGGGCTAATTAAAATTTCTTTATTTGGTTTAATTCATTGTGAATTTGTATATTTGTATTTTTCCGTGATAAGCTTGTTTGCCTAAAGAATTTATTTTTTACGTCAAGAAAAAAACTAAGCAAAATTTACTATTAGTGATAAAAAGAGGGTGCACAAAATGGGAGAGTGAGTCACAATGCCCTTTTTTGCTAACGCAAGCGCGCTCCGCGCGCTAATAAGGATGCACAAAGTTGGAGAGAGAAAAATAACTTTGGCATAGTGTTCCCCTTGTCGAAAACCCCTGAGTACAAAAAATTAATCAATTTGGTGCATTTTTTAAATTAAATTTTTTTACCCTTGTAGGCGGGTCACCCCTCTATGTAGGGTGTACGCATTGAAAAATAGCACAGGGATCGTGTTCCACATGTCGAAAATCCCCGAGTATAAAAAATTAGCCGATTTGGAGAACTTTATGAAATTCGCATATTTTTCCATTTTTTAGGGGAACGATGATCCAAAAGTGTTGAGACTTTTTACATGAATTTTGGACCCAAAAATTTAATTTCTAAAAATGATCCCTGCAGAGGTAATTTTATGCGGGGAATCGATTGTGTGCATTTCCGAAACGTGAAAATGATCCTCTGACCCTGATTCAGGGTAGGGAGTGTGTACATTGAAGCGAAAATGAACTAAAATTCGAATTTTCGCCAGGAAATCGGCTGTTTGGAGGCTTTCTATGAGAAAAATCAATTGTGCGCATTTTCAAGGCGTGAAAAAATGTCTCTGACACTATCGTTATAGAACATTTTTATGAAGTCTATCTCTAATAAGATACCTTCTAGTGGTAAAATTTCTTCGGATTTGTGTTCCTCGTACTCGAAAACCCTCTAGTAAAAAAATCAACCGATTTGAAAAACTTTTTGAAAATTCGAATTTTTTACCACTTGGTTTCCCAAATGGTACAAAAAATCGATTTTTCAATTTTTCCAAATCGCCTGATTTTTTCATTTAGGGATTTTTTGGCATGGGGAATCTGAAGGTGCGCGCAATCGATTCTGCGCCTAGAAAAATATCTAGATAGTCGGTTTTCCGGAAAAATTTGAATTTTAGTCCATTTTCGCGTCGTTACACCCACCACTTTCCCTGAATCAGGGCCAAAGAAGCGTTTTCACTCTTCGGGAATGCGCACAATCGATTCTCACATAAAATTACAACATATGCACAAGCTTACGTTTACGTAAGACATGTAGTAGTATCCGGCAAAAAATTTAAAAATATGTAGTATTGGCCGCAAAAATATGTCGTCTGGCGAAGTGACGGCTAATACTACATAGTTCTTCTAAAAATATGTAGTACATACATTAACAAGGGGGTATGATACCCCTCTATATATCACACAGGGAGTTGACCATAACGCAAAACTTTGGCAGTATTACTTTTCGTACAATTGTTTTCGTACGGTACTTTTCGTACAATTATTTTTCGTACGGACTTTTCATACAGGTACTTTTCGTACGAACTTTTCGTACAAATACAAAGGGGGGGGGGCAAAATTACTCGCCAAGGGAGCGAAAAGTACTCGCCTAAGGAGCAATTTATGCGAGGATATACCGCCCCTTACGCGAGGACTTTTGCCCTCTTTCCCTTGTATTTGTACGAAAAGTTCGTACGAAAAATAATTGTACGAAAAGTACCGTACGAAAAGTGATACTGCAAAATTTTTCGCTTTATAATCGACAAAAATCTTGCGGTTTAGGCGCAAAACTTGAGAATTTTGCGTTATGTTGACGTTGGCCAAAAAAAGGTCGCCAAAACGAAAAATTGCGGACCCATAACGCAAAAAATGGCCGATACTCCCCTGTTAATGTATGATGTCGTAGTGAAAATTTTGACGTAAGACCTTGTGCATGTGTGAAAATTACCCCCTATAGGGGCTATTTTTAAAAAATAAATTTTTTGGCCCAAAATTCATGTAAAAAGTCTCAAAAGTTTTGGATCAACCCAATATATGCCAAAACCACAAAATCGGTTTGTCACGCGGTTTTCTTGAAAAAATTTATCTCGCATGTTTTATCGGACGGGACTATCCCTACCACTGGACGCCACCAAAAGTTGTCTAGTAGTCTAAAGAAAAAAGTTCATATAAGAACACATAAGGAACAAAACTGTTTCAATGAAAAATCCTTATCATAAAAACCCATACAGAAGCCTTGACCAAACCTATAGTTAATTTGCTTACGTATAATTTGCTTACGTAGCCCTATGTGACGTAAAAATGTCTATTTTTTCTCCGTACACAAAATTCAAAGTCTGTTAGATTGATAAAAAGCTTTCATAAGGCGGGCTTCCAAAAAGCAATTTTTAAGGCTGATTACATTATCGACTTAATTGTTACGTCAGCTACTATCTTGTTGATTTTTTTATACCCTTTTTGCAATATCAACAGCAGAAAGATTAATATATAAAAGGCTCATTCATAGAAGGAGAAAATTAAAAGAAGCCTTTGTATTCTCTTCGGTTGAGTGGGAAGACTCAAAAAATCCTTCGAGAAGAAGTTACTTAGTTCACTGAATCGTTCATTTGTCTGGCTAATTACTATCTTATTTTATTTTTTAATTAATCAATAAAGAAAATAATGGCTACCCTTGCTGATTTGAGTAAGTTTTTGGAAAAATTTTTATAAAATTTGTACAAGGAATTTACCAATAGGGAAAAATTCATCCCAATGGTGAAATGGCAAGCGTCTCACTTTACACTAAAGTTATCGAGGGTACAATCCCACGGCATTTTTTTCGCAAAAATTAGAGGGATTTTGAATTTTTAAAACCTATCAATGTCAGTCGATTCAGTTCAACGAGACGAGTAAAAGTAAGTATATATTGTACCAAGTCACATGGCTGAGTGGTTAGTGTGCAAGGATTGTACTTATAGGTCGCGGGTTCAAATAGCTTAAAGATGTTTTAAAGGGGTATACCCCTCATAGAGTAACTTCCAGCAGCCAAAATCGGAAAATTCCTTCAGATTCGAGTTCCCCATGTCGAATTCCCCTTCGAGTACAAAAAATTAGCCGATTTTAGAGAACTTTTGCAAAAAAGCAAAACCTTTTATTTCGATCCGAGATTCGAACTCCCACCTATAAGTGCAATCCTCGCACTCTAACCACTCGGCTATGTAATTCCTTCGCGTCTTGGTGCAATACCTCGTTTTACTCGTCTCGTTGAGCTGAGTCGAATGGCTTTACTATTTTTAAAATTTCTTCAATCTTTGCCTAAAAAACTGGAAAACCATAAGAGGTGATTCTAGAAAATTTTTTTGAAAAAATCACCTTGGCCTCCTTATGTTTTTGCCCAAAATTTTTGAAAAAAAGAGTTATTTTCGCTTAAAATGCAAAAATGATTGTTTNTCTTTAAATGTGGTCAGAAAAGTGCCCCGATCCATTCGACCTTTTTCACTATGCCACTGGGAGAAGTGGGATGCCTCATATGAGCTAATCAAGTTGAAAAAATTGTAAAAAATTTTTCTAATTTTAGAAAAAATCTACGTCTCCCATGATGCCGATGGCAATGGAGTTTTGGAGTTGGACGAAGCCGAACAAGCCTACAAAGCCCTTGGTTCTCACGCAAAGCACTTTGACAATTTCGAAGCCGAATTTAAGAAAATCGCAAAAAATGGTACTATCACTTTTGACGGTAATTAAAAAAGTAAACCTAACAATCAAATCTAAATTTTTCAGATTTCAAGCATTTCTCAAATGTGAACTACTAAAAAAAACCATAAACTTTCATGAATATTTTGCAAAAAATGATAAATTTCTAATTGTGGATTGTAATCAAATTTTTATTTCATAATAAATTTTTTTTATAAATTACAAAAAAAACAAAATCCCATTATTTTTTAAGAGGCGATGTCTCGAAAGTTTGAACTTTTTGGGGTTGCCGCGGCACTAGGCAAATTGAGTATGTAATATAAAATTTGGACGCAAGAGGAACATATTTGAGCATTTTAAATGGTGTACAACCTTTAAAAAGGTCAATTTCGACCCATATGAATGTTGGACGTTACAGGTTTTTTTACACTTTAGTATTTTGAGCATAATTCTTGATGGTTAAACCCAATTCCGATGATCTCGGTGTCTTGTTGACCTTGGTGTCGTTGGATTGCTAGAGACGCGGGCTACAACTTTTATATTGGGTGTATGGAGTCATTTCGTGGAAAAAGTTGTCGAAAAATGAGGTTTTACAATGGAAATACACAAAAATCCGGTCCCATGAAGGGTCAAAAATGTAAAGATATGGCTTTAGAAAAAAATTATGTTCCGACGCATTTCTCTGGTTGGCACTAAAAATTATCTACAACATCCCTGCTTTGTTTTATGGTTGGTCCTGGGTCAAATCTCTCAGCACCCGGTACCTTTTCTGGCTCTGAATAAATGTTGGACGTTACAGTTAGAGATGGACAAAACGTTACGAAAATCGTAAACTTTGAAAAATGTAAAAAATTTTTAAAGTGAGCGTAACATTTATCGCCTAATCTCAAAAAATAGAAAATTTTTTTCCGATTTTCTTCTAAAAACCGACTTTTTAGGGTAATTTCTAGGTGAAAATCGATTGCGCGCATTTTCGGAGAATGAAAAATTAAGTTTGACGTGAAAATCAGGGTAGAATTGCGTTTTAACGCGAAAATTTTTTTCCGATTTTCTTCTAAAAACCGACTTTTTAGGGTAATTTCTAGGCGAAAAATCGATTGCGCACATTCTCGAAGGTGAAAATGCTTCCTTGACCCTGATTCAGGGAAATAGATGTGTGTATTGAAGCGAAAATATGAAAATTTTGAATTTTTCTTCTAAAATCATCGTTCTAAGGGTTATTTTATGCGAGAAATCGATTCACTGCATCACCGAAGCGTTGCGTTAGAAACATAATTTTTCAAGGACGATGGTCAAGGATGCATTTTGACGCTTCGGTGATGCGATGAATCGATTTTTCGCCGTGAAATTACCCTAAAAAGTCGGTTTTTAGAAGAAAATCGGAAAAAAATTTTCGCGTTAAAATGCAGTTCTACCCTGATTTTCAGAGTCAAACTTAATTTTTCATACTCTGAAAATGCGCGCAATCGATTTTTCACCTAGAAATTATCCTAAAAAGTCGGTTTTTAGAAGAAAATCGGAAATTTTTTTTCGAGATTAGGCAATAAATGTTACGCTCCCTTTAAAGGGGTGGGGTAAACTTTGCAGCAGCACTTTTGAGAAAAAAA
>OZJO01013196.1:0-15503 GCA_900406225.1 Acrobeloides nanus | reverse complement strand
TTTCGAGTTTTATGTAAACTGTTTTCTAGGGTGGTGTGGGGGGGGGGTGTCCGAGATTTTCTAACGAAATCTAACGGGTAGGGGGGTCAGCCGAAATCTAACGTAATTTTTTTGTTGAAAAAAAGGATCCATAGTTTCGAAAATAACAATTTTTCATTGAAGATCGGGCAAAAATTAAGGCGTTGTTTTGTGGCCTCGGGTTCGAACCCCAACCATGAGTTTTTGCATTTATTATTTTCTTGAATTTTTAGATAAAAACGTCATATATAGCCTATTTTCTGTGCGAAAAAGACGAATCTGACATTATTTTGACGTGAAAACCTTTCCTAGATGTTAGACTTTTCACCGAGAAAACGTCGTTTCTAAGGTAATTTTAGGCGGGGAATCGATTACGCGTATTCCTAAACCCTGAAAATGCATGCCTGATCTTGATTCAGGGAAGGGTCGGGGCATTGAAGCAAAAATCAAAGAAATTTTGGTTTTATTCGGAAAACAGTCGTTTCTAGTGTAATTTTTTTATGATAAATTGATTGCGCGCATTACCGAGTAATGAACATGCATGCTAGACCTTTTATTTTTGAAGAATGAGATTTTGTCATTATGGTATATATAATTTACTAAATGTTTCGATCTTTTATTTTTGATATTATAGCTTTTCGTTTATATTTATTTTATATTTTGATATTATAATATTCTACAACTATTTTAGATAGTATAAAGATGTTAGACGACAAAGAAGAAATAGAAATTGGCAATGACAAGCCCCAGTTTGTATTAGTACAGATAACGTAGTTAGAGCGGCTTCTTCAAAGATGCTCAGGATGTAGAAAAACTGCCCGGATGCCAAAACTGGAAAATGCGCAATCGATTCCCCGCCTAAAATTATCCTAGAAACGACGTTTTCTCGGTTTTCACGATTTTAAAGCAGAAAATTCAAAAAAGTTTTTCGCAAAAATGAAGAGGAAATCTATCTCTACAACACCAACGTCTCCGGTTTTGCAAATTTTGCTTTTTTGTGAATAAAATGTTGGTGTTATAAAGCTAGATCTCCTCTTCATTGTTGCAAAAAAATTTCTCAAAAGCCTGTTAAATTGGCGGAGGAGTAGCATTTTGAAAACTACGTATTTTTCAGAAAAATTTTCTTTACTTTTATTGCTTGATTTTCAATATTAATTATTATTGAAACAAACATTTTAAAAAATTTTTCTTCAAAATCCTGAGCTCGTGATTTCCCGAAAAAACAACCTATAAAAACAGAAAATAAACACAGAATCGGAAGAAATAATAAAAATTATTCTAAATTTATGTGGAAAACTTTTAAAAAATACATTTCTTCCAACTCACAAGGAATGCTCAACATAGGAAGCGCGGATCTTGACAAGAAGCCTAGTGGTTAGAAAGTACTTGGCCTGAAAACAATTATGGCATATGTTTCGGATCCGAACCAAAAGGAAAATTTTTGGCTTAAAATATTTCGCAAAACTTTTGCCGGAGCTGAGATTCGAACCCCGATCCATTGTGATAAACGGCAGTCGGCTTCGCAACTGCACCAAGAGGCTTAATTTCAACTCTAACATCTCAATCAACATATGACATGGTCAAGATCCGCGTTTCCTATGTTGAGCATTCCTTGTCAGCTGCTCTATGATTAGAATGAAATTTTAATGATTTTTAAATTGAAAAATCTATTTTTAATATCATCTTGGCAGAGCTTGACTCGTACGAGTGACAACTTCAAATAATTGAATAGAATCCGGTTTTTTGAGAAGTTTCCTAACAGCTTTGATAATAAAATACCTATAAGGTTTAATAAAATATAGATTGATAAATATCTCAATCAACATATGACATGGCAGTGGAATTAATGAAATTTCTGTATAGCTGCCATAGGGACTTCCAGCGCCCAAAAACACTCCTTGTATAGAAATAGGTGTTATCTGTAGAAGAGAAACGGCGATAAATTGGAATACTAGAGTTTTAAACAACATCATTTGCAATTTGTAAGTGTCTACACTCAATTGTTTTGAAATTTCCCTCATTTGATGAAAAAATAAAAAGAATAATAGGATAAGAATAAAAAGAGCAAGTAATATGAGAAAGCCATAGACATAGAGCAAGGTCTGCATAGCGATAACCGACTGCCTTCCGTATAAACCCATCGCGTTAGGTTCTAAGCGAAAGAATTGCTCCATAAAAGGAAAGTCGGCGATAACTTCTTCTTTGACTTTGAGTTGATCAACTCCACTAATAATCCACGTAATCCATGGCACTAAAAGTTAAGGATTTATATCAACAACCGAAATGTGATGTATGTTATTTGGGGTGGGGGACTTTTGCGCTCTCACATATGCGCATCGACACTTGCGCACCCGACTTTTGAGCAACCGACAAATGCGCGCCGACATTTGCGCCCCGACACAATTCTGAAAATTTTTTCCGGGGGTCAAAAAATGGAAAAAATTGTGTCAAAATTAGGGGTTATAAGTTTTAACCCCAACACCCCGGAAAATTTTTTCAAAATTTTTCGATGCGCGCAATCGATTTCTCGCATAAAATTACCCCTAAAAATGATTTTGTTGGGGTTAAAACTTATAACCCCTAATTTTGACGCAATTTTTTCCATTTTTTGACCCCTGGAAAAAATTTTCAGAATTTTTCGATGCGCGCAATTGATTTCTCGCATAAAATTACCCCTAAAGGGTCACTTGTTAAAAATTTTTCTCTACCCGGCCGTAAATTGGACTCCCCCTTTAACAAACAATTTTACCTTCGAGACAATTGTTTTCTAAGAATTGTCTCAAATTGTCTCGAAGACAAAATTGTTTGAAATTGTCTCAAAGACAATTTTGTTTAAAATGTAAAGACAAAATTATTTGACAAACAAAAATTGTTTACATTATTTTAAATTGTTTGTGACAAAAATGTCTTTCTTCACACCTCTGCTTTTTAGCAAAAACAAATATGGAACCCTGTGAATTTTTTGGTCTTTTTTTCAAATTTCAAGGGTAACGCGGTGCCTGACAAGCTTTATGGGAGCCTGCAAATTACTGGAATTTTTAACATTTAAATGAAAATAACACATTACATACATGCTATTATTGCTTGAAACGCGACCATCGTTATAGCACCAAATTTAAGCAACGAACTCTTCCTCTCGAATATCCTAGTAAGTAAATTATCGTAGTAAATACAAGAAACTCTAAAAGCAAAGCAAAAATATAAGCCATGAAATGATCCAGCGTTCACAAAGAAGAAAGTCCAAAGCATAATTACTCCAGCGTTCGGTCCAAGCAATCCCAATAAACCATCCGAATATGCCATAAAAAATGGGTACATTAGAACTGGTTGATATACCACCAAAACAAGTTCGACCATGTACGACCAAACTATCTGGTTAATTAAAAACCATTTATACATGCCCATTTCTTTAGTTGATGCTTTTAGTATGGTGTAAATGGCTAGAATTAGCATAAAAGAAGCTATTACAAATATGATGTATTGAAAGGTATGGGAGTAGGAGGCTAATATGGGATGATAAAGCGTTTCCATCGTTAAAAGTGTAGAATTATTGGGCATTTTTACAGCATATTAAAGAACAAATAAAAGCTAGAAACTTAGCAACTTAATGTAAGTCAAAGGATTTCATTTAATAAATTAAAAACAACTTAAAGAGCCGTAGAAAAGTAACATTTTCACCTGCAATAACTATGATTTTTAATCGTTCAATATGTTTTCTAACACTTCATCACCTCACGTGACTATGTTTTAATCTTAAAAAAAATATTTTGAGAAATTCGAAAAATTTGTGAAAAAAGATGCTGAAAAAAGAGGGTAATACGGGATTGGGAATCCCGACTTTTTTCAGGTCCCGATCCCGACTTTCAATGATCCCGATACCGAGTCGGTTTCGGACGAAAAAAAAAGACTATGTTTTAATCTTAAAAAAGATTGTTTTAGAGTGGTTAATTGAAACAAAGGGGTAGTTGATCAATCTTAAAACTTTCACCTGCAATAACTATGATTTTTAATTATTCAATATGTTTCTTAAAGGAGGGGTAAAAAGAAGGGACTATTCTCTGGAAAAATTTTTTTTGCCAAAACAGCCTATATAGGGGTAAAATCATGCGAAAGATCGATTGCGCGCAGTCCCGAAGTGTGAAAATGCTTCCTTGACCCTAATTCAGGGAAATAGATGTGTGTATTGAAGCGAAAATCGAACAATTTTGAAATTTCTCCCTCAAAATCATATTTCTGGGGGTAATTTCATGCGGGGAATCGATTGCACACATCCCCAAAGCTTGAAAACGCTTTTTTGACCCTGATTCAGGGAAATAAGAGTGTGTATTGAAGCGCAAATCCAAATTGTTTTAGTCGGCAAGAACGACATACATTGCAACGAGCTAATGTTTAAACGAAACTCATGTAATTCATTTGTTGAGAAAAAGTTCTTATGCACTTTTGCTTGAGTAGTTTCGTTTGAAAAATTTTTTTATTTTCATATTTTCAAAAACTTTTTATAGACCCAGCTAAATTCTTCCATGATCCATGGCTCATTTTCAAGCTAAGAAAGTCTATTTTCAAGTACCATTGTTTCGATGGCACCCAAAACATCAAAATTTTGCTTCAAAAAACGATAATAAAAAGTTTCAAAAATTATGTATCTGTTACGGGAAAATCTGTTTTTTCGAGAAAATTTGATTTTCCCGGGAAAATCTGATCAGTTCAGATTTTCACGGGAAAAAGGCTTAGCCTTGTGCTTAGGCTAAGCCTAAGGCTAAGCTAAAGGCTAAGCATAGGGTTAAGCCTAAGCATAATCCTAAGGCTAACAAAAAACCTAAGGCTAAGTCTAATAATGTAAGCCTAAGGCTAAGCCTTTTTCCCTGGAAAATCAGATTTTCCCGTAACATATCCACCTAATATCTTTCAAAAACTATCATTCAGATGAATGATTTTATTTATTTATTAAAAAAAATCAGCTAGAACAGTTGAAAAACTCATTATTTTAAAAATTCAATAGGAGTCGTTGTACTAGGTGCTTTTACGAAAATGGCCTTTATATCATCCCAATAAATTCGTATTTGAACTATTAGTGCCGCCAATTGATCGATCGTTCTCCACAGTACACGTCTCGAATAGCACTCATATAATAGCACGATTAATCGCTGTAGTGGAGTAATATAACATGTTCTATCCAAACTTTGACAGACTGTCATAAAGATTATGTATGGAATTAGGAAAACCAAGAAAATTATTACGGTAATAGAATTTTGGAAAAGGAAATACAGTTCTCGGACCAGTTTTGAAGCGGTCCATCCATCGGCATGAGACTAAAAAACTAGATGGAAAAAGATTGATTAATTCAATTACCTTGAAATACATGGCCAATTTAATAGCGGTACATGTATCAATAACAATGGAAATCATGATCGTTATATACTCTGAATAGCTGGAAATAAAAAAATATGTTAAAACAATTGGAAGAGAGGTTTGTGCAGAGAGACCGACGTTCAAATACGAATAAAAATAAAAATTCTAAAATTCATTAGGCTAGAACTTTTAGAACAGATCTAATATACTTTAGTTGTCTCAGATGGACCAGAAAAAATCCATATAGGCAAGCATCCGACAATCGTCAACATAATCACGCCCAATGAAAGTATTATCATACGCTTCTTTGTAAACAGAAATCTAAATAAAACTATTTAAGAATATCTTCGGGTGGATGGTGGCCTAGTTGTCGCAGACACTCGACTCGATTGAACAGCAATCTTAAGGTGATGATTCAAGTTCGACGAATCCCCAAATACATCATGGGAGTAATCCAGATATTACGTAATCAAGTAGGGGGGGGGGAAGGGGTAACCAAATNGGTAGCCAAATGATTGATTGATTACGGGGGGGGGGGTAGGTCAATGATTACGTGATCACAATGTATAAAATTTCTTGTTTAAACTTATAGAGTTTTAATAAAAATTTGATTTAAATTTTTTTGTTGATTTTTTTCCATCAGCCTATGCATCAGTTTGTATGTAATAAATAAATATGTATATTTTACTAATGCAGACTTTTCTAGCAAGCTCTTTTTTTCAATCTTTTCGAAAAACCATTAGCAATTTTTTCAATTTAAAACCAAATAACATTTGTCGTATATATCATATTTTTGTCATAAAAATTGTTTATAAGGCTTTGATTTTTATTTAAAAATTTTTGCCATTGATTACGTAATCATGGGGGGAGGGTCAAAAAACCCGAAAATTTTTTGATTACGTAATATCTAAATGATCCCATATTCCTTCAAAACTTACAAATAATTGATTGGAAAGTATATAGCAACCATCCTATTCAACGATCTGAAAGTACTTAGTATTGACGATGGAATTGATGAAATAATATGTATATAAAATATAGTATACGCGAGAGGATGCCCTAAGATAGAGGGGCTTTTATCGGTATAAGTAGCGACATAGCCCTGATCATTTTGAAAAAATGAGATATTATGGCCGATAACGCCTTCAAGAATAACGGCATTCAGAATGAATACTAGATCAACGATGGCAATGAAAAAGCAAAGCATATCTATAAAAAAAAAACATATGAAAAAGGCATGTGAATTTTGATCTACCGAATGATGTAACTTCCTTTTTCAACCCAATAATAACAATCACAACTATTGATAAAGTAATCCCAGGAATCCCAATCACAAGCAAAAAAACAAAGTTTTCCTCTCGCATTTGTTTCTCAATCGCTGTCTCATTTATAGCTAGAATTTGTTCTATAGTCAAGTCGCCATATCCATGTGCTTTAGCGAACTCTATGAGGTTAGCATGTGCGCAAAGATCCGCAGCATTGTCGTCATAATAACTAACATCCAAACTGGTTAGTTTGTCCATTGACTGCAGACATATTGTCGATGCCTAATTATCCGCCGGAAAATTTTGCAACAAAAAATTTCGATTTTTTCGTAAATTTGGGTCCAAGCCGATTTCTATGGTTAGTTTTAGGCGTTTTATACAAAAAAAAAATACAAAACCCGCATACGGGATCGATTTTTCGGCCAAAATCGACTTTTTTCAGATATCCCACTCAGGAATTTTCAGATATCCCACAATGAATGAAAAAATGTTGACATCTTGACAGATATCGCGCCATAACTTCTCGTAGCAAACGAATTTTGGTTTTTTCAATTGATAAAGCAATAGTCAAGGAACATTTTTGATGCAGAATCAAGAACTTCAACATCTATACGAAAAAATTACGGGAATTATTTTTTTTCTCCCTAAAAATATTTTTTCTCTCTAGTATTTTTTTCTCTCTAAAATTTTTTTCTGCCTTAGGCTTTAGGACTTAGCCTAAGGCAGAAAAAAATTTTTAGGGAGAAAAAAAAAATAAATTTAGGGAGAGAGAAAATATTTGCCCAGAAAAAAAATTTTAGGTGAGAGAAAAAATAGGACCCAAAAATTACAGGGTTTAACATTTTGAAAGCCAAAAAACGGGGTATCGCGTTTTTTGGTTTTCAATCTGAAAAAAGTCGATTTTTTGCCCAGGAAATCGAGTGATGTGGGTTTTTGTGGTTTTCTATAGAAGAAAGTGCCTAAAACTAACAATAGAACCCGACCCCGATCTATTTTCACGAAAAATCAAAAAAAATTTGGAGCTGTCCTCGCTGGGGGGAGTCAATCAACAAAGTTCAAAAAGATGAGTTAAAATTTATCAATTTGTCTCAAAATGTTTTTCAGTAAAGACTCCTATAGGGGAAATTTTATGCGAGATATCGATTGAGCGCATTCCCGAACCTTGAAAACGCTTTCTTGACCCTGATTCAGGGAAGGAACAGGTGTATTGAAGCGAAAATCAAACATTTTCGGATTTTTATAAGAAAACCGTCGA
Source organism: Acrobeloides nanus (assembly GCA_900406225.1). NCBI lineage: Eukaryota > Metazoa > Nematoda > Chromadorea > Rhabditida > Cephalobidae > Acrobeloides > Acrobeloides nanus. The sequence continues at coordinate 7,616 of OZJO01013196.1, read as the reverse complement.
TTCTTAGGTTTTTCTAGGCGGAGAATCGATTGCATGCACTCCCGAATCGTGAAAACGCTTCTTTGTTCCTGATTCAGGGAAAGAATCGGTGTATTGAAGCGAACATTTTCGGATTTTTCCAAAACGGGTCAAAACAAGGGTTTTTAAGCATTGAAGGTGCGACTTTTTGGTTTTTTCCTTGAATCAGGAACAAAGAAGCGTTTTCACGGTTCGGGAGTGCGCGCAATCGATTCTCCGCCTAGAAAAATCTCAGAATTGACGGTTTTCTCATAAAAATTCGAAAATGTTTGATTTTCGCTTCAATACACCTGTTCCTTCCCTGAATCAGGGTCAAGAAAGCGTTTTCAAGGTTCGGGAATGCGCTCAATCGATATCTCGCATAAAATTACCCCTATAGGAGTCTTTACTGAAAAACATTTTGAGAAAAATTGATAAATTTTAACTCATCTTTTTGAACTCTGTCTATTGACTCCCCCAGCTAGGACAGCTCCAAAATTTTTTGTTGCAAAATTTTCCGGCAGATAATTATGCATCAACCATATTGTTTTTGAATGCTTTGGATTGCATCAGCTAGCATAAAAATGGGATCGCTCAAATTTTCGCCATAAAAAACATCATAATTATTATATATAGATGGGAAAGTGTACGTTTTAGAACCGTTGGTATAAGTTATATAAGGATATCTAAATTTTTTTTGTTAGATTATTTAAATAAGTAAGTGTTGAGAAATTCACCACAACTAGCCTTATATGTGTTGCACCCGATCCTGAGAATCATCCTGAGGTCCTTTAGGCCACACATTAACAAGGTGAGGGGGTAGTCATTACAAACGGGGATCGCTATAACGAGGTTTTACTGTACTCAATAATTTTCTGTCTTGATCTAACTCGACATGTCAGATCAAGTCAGGTTGGAACCTATCAAGACAATATGCTCCTAGCTAACAAGGTGTCGTGATAATTCGTATGCTGTCAACTGATATAGTAAATGCTAGAAGTTGGCCTATTCGTATTTGCTGTGTCAAGTCCTATCTGTATATAAAGTTCATACATAAGTAGAGTTTCATTTGCGGTTTTTATGGTCTTTTGTCCATTGCATTTTATGCCAGTATAGTTTAAGCTCTGGCAACCATCACATGAAACAGAAGCCACTTTAATCAAATTTATGTTTGTGGAAAAATTTCCCGTGTCATCTGGCTGGTTGATCGTGCGATTCTTTGTAGAGGTTAATGGTCCATAAAAGCCGCCATCCCAATATATCACCCTAGCATACATATGACACGAGCTTTCATCGCAATACGGTATAAATTCCAGATAAATATACCTAATCTTTGTTTGGGGGTTGTAATAGCATTCGCCGACTTCGTCGCATAAGCAGAGATTGTTGCAAGTGTGTTCGTCGGTATCGAGTTGAAAGGCAACCCTAAATTCATTCGAAAATTCTCAGTAAGAAGACTGTGATATTTTTACCCTCCCCCCATACCAAATCACCCAATTTTTAAATAATAAAAAACCTATTAACAAAATCTTAAACAAGAACCAAGTTATCACATCAGTTTTGAAGAGAATGAAAAACTTGTTTTCATTCTCTTTCTTAACCCATTTTTGCGCTCCCTTTCTGTACTTCCTATTGTTTTGGTGATTTTTGCAAAACAAGCCTTTCGGACATGTTTACGCAATTTTTATACGCCGTACGAAAATCAAAGTTTTTCATAAAACAATGCAAATTCTCCAAGTTTTCTATGCCGCTTTAGGCTATTTCTATCCTTATTTGTAGCCGATTTTTTTTCTAGCGCATGAAAAACTTGACCTTCCAAGTTTTTGGTCTTTTCCTGGACTTTTATGAAAATTTCATCATGCTAAAAAATTGTATAAAAGAGCTAAGCTTTTCTCATTTCTTATCAGATTTTGAATAAATACAGTATGTCCCAATTTCGTGGAACACTTAAATTTCATCATAATTTCAAAATAACCAGCGCCTCGGAGAGATCTTTTTTTATTTTAAAGCCCATCGTTTGGACAATCGATTGATATCAAACTTTGTTAACTTTCCTTTAATTTTTCTTTTTCTCCAATGGGTTTAAAATTGGCTAATTTTTAGGAAAAATTTTTTAGGAAAATGGATTATATCGTTCAACAGAAAGTCTGGGCCGTCATTTGGTATGGAATGCATGGCCAGCCAAAGAAAGTTCAAATCGAATACCGAAAGAAGTTTGGAAGGGATGCAAAAACGCCGACAAGACACGCAATTCACAATGGGAAAAGCGTCAAACGCTTTAGAAATAAGCAAATTGAAATTTTCTGAAATTTCCTTTAAAAATTGATGATTTGGTTGTTGAATTTTTGTTGTTAAGTTTTAAAAAAAAATTTTTATTTAAGTTTGATATCAATCGATTGCCCAAACGATGGGCTTTAAAATAAAAAAAAGATCTCTCCGAGGCGCTGGTTATTTCGAAAGTTATGATGAAATTTAAGCGTCCCACGAAATTGGGACATACTGTATTCTCATCTGGGGGCTTTCTTAAACAGTTAGTTTGGCAAAGCCTACAACAGTTCAAGGATGAACTATTATAATTGGAGCCCGATGCGGGGCTGGGAAACGCCTGGTTAGCTCAGAAAAACGAATTAGCATCGGGCTTCAATTACAACAGTTCAAGGGTGAACTGCTCAGCTCTTTTATACAATCTTTTAGCATGATGAAATTTTCATAACGATCCAGGGAAAGACCTTAGACGCCATAAAAAACATATTGGTATGGTCAAGTTTTTCATGTGCTAGAAAAATAATAAAAACCACTCACTTTGAATGAATCGTCGCATAATTTAAAGATGTAGTTTCATTGGATGTGAGAGGATTCCAAAAATATCTTGTAAAATCTGTTGGATTGCCATAGTCATCTTCGCATTCACATTTTCCGATTGGCGATTCCCATGCTAATAAATACCACATGGGAGCCATATCATTTCCGAGAGTTAGACCGACCGAATTTGGTGTATTCTCGCATGTGTGCATCACATTCGAAGAATTGTCATACGGGATAGTTTCAAACACAAGAAGATATTCAAACAATAGAACTAGGACTAAATTTTTTAGGAACATTGGTTAGCAGTGTAGAGCCTACGCTCGCTTTCAAGTGTATGATTTAGATTCTGTAAAATCAAGTTTTTCGATTTGTCTTTCATAATCGAATTTTCTTCGATATGTGCCTACCTTATTTCGGCAAGAAAATGGAGCACATTTCTATGGCGACTAATGAAAAAATTAATCAAAACGAAGAATAAAATTGTGTAGTGGAGTATTGCAAGCTTTGGAAACGAGATTAAGATCAGTTTTTTCTTAAACTACAGACAGAAATTTGATTAAAGCGTTTACGGGAAAAACTGATTCAGTGAACGGAGTTGATGTACGGGCGAAAGAAGAAAATTTGTCCATTTGCGTCAATACACAACTTCATTCCCTGAACCAGGGTCAAGATAATTTTTTCATGCTTAAAAATTTTTAACTCATGGAGATATGAATTTTTTTAAATGTGGCATGTCTATTTTAATCACCCTGTAGTTATAAACTTCAGAATCTATTTTGAACCTATTTTGAAAGTTAAATCTAGGCCATTAGAAAGATCGGGTCGGAAAAGAAGGTTCATTTCGCATTACCCATTCTGGCTACGCCACGACTTATTCTACTCATAATCAATCGCAATCATTTGGTGGACCCCTATCTCATCTTAAATATTACATAATTAAAAAATTTGTGTCTGAACTAATTATATTTCGACTAACACATAAATAGAGACCGCCATGTGGAAATTTTTTTCTGATATGTTTCGAAATTTTTTGCTAAAAATGTCCAAAATATATGTAGAAACAACTTGAATTGAGATAGTTGGCAAAATTTTGAGTAAAAAATCGAGAAAAACGAACAAAATTGGTAAAATCGATGCCACAAGCTGTTGCAAGTCTAAGCTCTGGCAAATTTTTTTGTATTTCATTTTGACATTTTTTTCATGTTTTTATGACCTTTGCTCATGTTCAATCTTAGGCATCGAGCAGCTCCTTTTTCTTAGACATATTTTTGTCCATCTACAAACATAACTTAGCCTAGCCTTGGCTCTGATAAGCCGCCTCTCGACCGACCCAGCATAGCATGCCCTTATGCGTGCCTATCGATCTCGTCCGTGTAAGCTCAACTAGCTAACCGGCACAGTGATTTTTCCTTTATCTCGCTGGCTCGATGGTCGTCGTTTTTGTGATAGATTTCATAATTTTTCATGTCATTTTTTATGATAATTTTATTGCTTTTTTATAACTTAAAATTTAGTTTGTAAGCTTGCTCTAAGTGATAATAAAACTATATATATAGCCCAAGCTGTAAAATTCAAACTAGCCTACTATTTAAGATCCCTCCAGTTCTTCGTCGCTCGGCTTTTCCGATTTTCCTAACTCCTCGCGCCTTCGGCGCTCGTCTTTTTCGAATCTCCTAACTCCTCGCGTCTTCATAACTCGTTTTCTTAGTCTAATCTAACCACGATTTGTAAATCTTAACAGATATTTTTGATCTGTACGGTCTGGGGGGGCACATTTAATGTGACTCCAAAGGCCGAAGTAAAAAACGTTAAAATTTTTATATACCCCTTAGAGGTAAAAATTGACGCGGAACACGCTGATGCTATTATTTTCACTCCAAAATCATCGACTTGATAAAATTCAGATGATTTTTCATCAGAAATGACACGAATATGTTTGAAATAGTGTAAAAAGACTATATCTATTGCACCAGAATTTTTCGACACAAATTAAACGATTTGAAAAAAATTAAAAAAATGCAAAAAGATTATGACGCAAGTGGGACTCGAACTCGGCACATTATTGCCAAAGTCAAGAAAGCAAACAATACACTACGGAGACTTAATATGATATTCTTCAATATCTTATCCATAATCTATGCACTTTTTCGAATTTGTGTCTAAAAATTCTGGTGCACTAGATATAGCCTTTTTACACCATTTCCAACATATTTGTGTTATTTATGAAGAAACATAGGTCATTTGAATTTTATCAAGTTATGATGCTCCTTGTAAGGCTAACAAGGGATGATCAAATTAGGAAACGCGAATTTCACAAAATCACATATACAGGAAATTAGTACTACATATAAGCAATCACTATGCCAAATTTCAGAGGCGGACCTGCGGTACATTCAGAGATAGACCCTGTACAACATATGGTCCTTTGTAAGGCCCATAAACGGTGTATCACTATTTTTAAACATATTATATCAAAAATTATAAAGTTTTATACTGCGAATTTGATATATTCGAAAAATTCATGAAAAATGGAGCATTTTTGTTTTTACAGTAAACTCTGAATCGTTATCGTTGTCGAGATAATCGCGTTGGAAGTTGATTATTTTTTGGAATTGGTTTAGAATTTGAATTCCCGCCAAAACCCTGATTTTCAATTTTGGCGGGAATTCAAATTCTAAATCAATTCCAAAAAATAGCTAACTTCAAACGCGATTATCTCAAAGCTATTAGCGATTCAGAATTTACTGTAAAAACAAATAATGCTCCATTTTTCATGAATTTTTCGAATATATCAAATTCGCAGTATAAAACTTTATAATTTTTGATATATTATGTTTAAAAATAGTGATACACCGTTTATGGGCCTTACAAAGGACCATATGTTGTACAGGGTCTATCTCTGGATGTACCGCAGGTCCGCCTCTGAAATTTGGCATAGTGATTGCTTATATGTAGTACTAATTTCCTGTATATGTGATTTTGTGAAATTCGCGTTTCCTAATTTGATCATCCCTTATAAGTCTAACAAGAAAACCCATCGAAGTGTTACTTTTAGATTGCTGATTTTTTCCGAATTTTTTAGGCTAGGTAAATAGGTTTAAAAAAATTATTCTCCTTCTCTTTTTCTTCGCTTGAATCTCCTTTCATACGTACATATACATGAATATAAACAATCGATTTCTACGTAAAAACTCATAAATATGGAGGCAATTTGTACGTTTCGATCTTTAGTTGGCGTATATTATTTGCAAAGTGTCAGAAAAAAGTTAATTAAAACTAGATATTTTTAGCCAAGTTGTTGATCTTTATATTTGTATTAAAAAATAGTGCGTCGATGAAAGATGGAAAAAAGTACATAAAGTAGTTTTAAAAAAATAAAGGGGGGAACCACTTTCATCAGCAAATCCGGTTTTTCGAAAAAATCGAAAAAAATTTTCTGATTTTCTTCTAAAAACCGACTTTTTCGAGTAATTTCTAGGCGAAAAATCGATTGCGCGCATTTTCGAGGATAGAACTACGCTCGTCTTTTCCGAGTCTCCTAACTACTCGCGTCTTCAGCGCTCGTCTTCTCCGAGTCTCCTAACTCCTCGCATCTTCATCACTCGTCTTCTCCGAGTCTAATCTAACCACGGTTTGTAAATCTTAAAAGATATTTTGGAGCTGTACGGCCTGGGGGGAGCACACTTAATGTGACTCCAAAGGCCGAAGTAAAAAACGTTAAAATTTTTATAAAAGCATACCCTTAGAGGTAAAAATTGACGCGGAACACGCTATTATTTTCACTCCAAAATCATCGAAAACCGATGAATTTTCGCATTCCATTTTTAAGTTACTCTTATTTGGTTAAATAAAAAAATTGGAAATAAAAAATGTGAAAATTCATCGGGTTTCGATGATTTTGGAGTGAAAATAAAAGCATCAGCGTGTTCCGCGTCAATTTTTCAGGGTCATAAATAAACTAGCGCTTTATCAACTGCGACATAAAGAGATGACAAAAGGTTTTCATTTCTGACCACATTTTAAAGCATAAAAGACGAAAATGAAAAAATTGATTTTTTAATTTTTCCAGAAAGAGTACTACCACGGTTTTGGTGTCGTTTTTCTTCTTTCACCGAGCTCTTTCCAAAAATCTAAGTCGTAACAGGATTGGACTTAAGGATACAAAATTCGATGACACAAACAGACATTTCTCGTTTAATATTAAACGATTGTTTAGATCACACCCAAAACATCCAAATTTTGTTTCAAAAAACGATAGTAAAAAGTTTCAAAACTTATGAATCCACTTACTAATACACTACGTATCATAATTATAAGTACACCCCGATTTTTCGTATATTTCAACATTGTCGACTTCGTGTGACCCCAAAACTTTTTGAAAAATGTTTGTTACGCTTAAAAACTAATTTCTAAAAACTTTTTTCTGAAATTGCATGCATACTCTTTGTAGGAAACCGACAAAACTCATAAATACTCATTTTTGACTGTATCATAATTATAAGTACACCTGCCAAAATCTGTCAATTAAATGAATTTTCATGTGGATTTGTGTTCAGAATATGGTTTTTTGGTGTTCTGAGTACGATAAAGTACGATAAAAGCAAAAATTTTCGTACCCGAATTTGTTTTGAGCAAGATCTGAAAACCCCATTTTGTATGGAAAACGGTATTTTTTGGACTAAAGACCCCATAATTTTTTTTAGGCGTCGAATTCCGAAAAAATTCTTTTAGGCTCTTAAAATATAGACTTGTAGTAATCGTTTCCGGGGTCGATCATCCAGATTGGTGGCGCTTTGGCTGAGATACGGGCCTTT
>OZJO01013195.1:28694-49748 GCA_900406225.1 Acrobeloides nanus | reverse complement strand
AATGTCGGCGCGCAAATGTCGGCGCGCAAATGTCGGCGCGCAAATGTCGGCGCGCAAATGTCGGCGCGCAAATGTCGGCGCGCAAATGTCGGCGCGCAAATGTCGGCGCGCAAATGTCGGCGCGCAAATGTCGGCGCGCAAATGTCGACGCGCAAATGTCGGCGCGCAAATGTCGGCGCGCAAATGTCGACGCGCAAATGTCGGAGCGCAAATGTCTTGCGCGCAAATGTCTTGCGCGCAAATGTGAGAGCGCAAAAGTCCCCCACCCGTTTTCATCGGGGAACACGATGGCATGATTATTTTCGCATGGAAACGTCGAAAAAACATCGACTGGTGGTGTGGTAACCTGATCTAGATATAATCTAAAAAATCTTCGATTTTCGATCATCGATAAAACGTACACCCAAAGGGAACTAGCTCCGAAAATTTGATAGGCAAGATTACAGATACGTTAAAGGACCAGTCCACTCGGGAAAAAGTTGCCATAATTTGTATATATTCGGAAAGTTCATGAAAAATGGAGCATTTTTTGTTTTTACAGCATCTTCTGAATCGTTGTAGTTTTGGAGATAATTGCATGTGAAGTTTCGTCTGTGTATTACAACGAAAACATTTGTTTCAAATTCCTGATTCAATCAAAAGTTGTTTATTGATGCAAAAATAATTTGAATTTATTGAGCATTTAGGAAAAGATGAATAGCATTTTTATCAGCTCAATGAGACTAATAAAATGACATCAAAATTATACACTTTGAAAATCATTTTGGGTTATTGAAACGAAAATTCTGATTCATGTTTTCGTTTCAATAAATAATCGATTGCGCGCATTTCTAACGTTTGAAAAATGCTTGTTTTTTAAGCTAAAAATGCTCAGAAAATTATGATATTTGGCAGAAAAATATTGAATTTTTAAGAAAAAATGGAAAATTTTGGAGCTGTACGGCCTGGGGGGGGGCGCACTTAACGTGACTCCAAAGGCCGAAGTAGAAAAACGTTAAAATTTTTATAGAAACACACCTCCTAGGGGTAAAAATTGACGCGGAACACGCTGGTGCTATTATTTTCACTCCAAAATCTTCGAAAACATATGAATTTTTACATTTTTCTCAATAATAATCTTTATACAACTTGAGTTAACTTGTATAAAGATTATTATGAAAAAAGTGCAAAAATTCATATGTTTTTAAAGATTTTGGAGTGAAAATAATAGCACCAGCGTGTTCCGCGTCAATTTTTACCCCTAGGGGGTGTGTTTCTATAAAAATTTTAACGTTTTTCTACTTCGGCCTTTGAAGTCACGTTAAGTGCCCCCCCCAGGCCGTACAGCTCCAAAATTTTTAATATTTTTTGGTAAACAAATGGAAAATTTTGGTGAAAAATCATGATGGCACTCATTTTTCAGTTTTTGATCAATTTTGCCATTTTTTACGAATTTTTTAATTTTTACGAACAATTTTTACACGAATTTTTCAATTTTGACATATTTTTCAATTTTGGCGAATTTTTCAATTTTGACTCAGCCCTTATATTCAAACAACATTCAAATTCTAAGGAAAAAATTTTTATCGGTGCTTCCGGCCATTTTAACTTATATGAATCATGTGTATATGAAATCATGACTCGGCAAAACCATCGCTTTTTGTGTAGGTGTGTCGTCTCTTTCTCCTTCTTCGGTAAACATCTCCATCGATGTGCTCTTGAGGAGGCACATATAAATGGTCGCTGCATGCATGCGTGTTTGAGATCTTACTTCTTTAATAAATAGCACTGATAACAACTACAACAAGATCGATATTATTTCATTATGTTTTTTATTCGAGAAAGCATATTTCTTGCAGCATTTCTAACAGGTTAGAATTTTACGATGCAAAAAGATTTGGCTCCGAATGGGATTGAACCCGAGTCCTTAAACTTAAGACACAGTCTCTGTAATCCCTGACCCTTGGCCCGCCGGCCCGGTGATCCTTACAGAGACCGTGTCTTAAATTCTGTGATGCTATCCACTCGGCTATGCTTATGTAAACCTCTTCGTGACAAACTTTATTTCCTTTTTTAGTTGGAACGGCGCTAATTTGTAGAACATGCCAAGAAGATTCATGTGCTGAGCCTACAGGATGGATATCGGAACAATGTTCGCCCACTACTAAATGGTGTTACAGATTAATGAATGATCAAGAAAAGGGTAAGATTCTCACAAAAACAGAAAAGAGTATGGCATGGGTCAAAATTACAAATAAATGTCGACAATCGACTCAGCTTGCCAGAAGATTCAAAACGAGAACCATATCATGGGGATTTAGGGTTTCACCATGGCCAAGTGGCTAAAATGACCGATTTGCACTTTAAAGACGCGAGTTCGAATCCCGGCTCGAATTTAAAGTTGCAAAATTTTCATGAAAATTTTTGCATATCTCTATTTTACTCTCTAAAACACTTTATAACCATTTTTTGGTTGTTAGGCACTTGCTGGAGCTGTATAGTAGTGTTAGCCACTCGGCCATAGGAAAATGGCACCTCCAAACCCCTGTGGTATGGTACTCGTTTTGAAGCTTTTGGCGAGCTGAGTCAATTGGCGACATTTATTCTGCCATGCCCTTTTCGGTTTTTTTGCGCGCCGTGCCCGTAGTTTGGCGTAGTTGGCTTTTGTTTGGGCTTAGGCTTGGCTTGGACTTAGACTTGGGCTTGGGCTTAGACTATGGCTTAGGCTTGGGCTTGGACCTGCTTAGGATTGGTTTGGGTTTAGGCTTGCTCTTTTCGATTTTTTTGCGTCGTGTTCTGTTGGTCATGTTAAATAATAAATCGCCTTTTAGTCTATAGAGCTGGATGTTCAGCTGTAAAGTGTGAAAACATGAACGTGAGTGAACGAAGCGATTGAATATAAATCACAAAAAATTGTTTTAGAAGCCATACAATTCAAAATGTAATGTATGTGACTCGGATAATTGTAACTCTCCTCAACAAGTTGATTCCAACGGGCCAAGAATCGGTGGTGGAGTCACCTGGAATACGGCCAGTTCTATAACCATGGAATCCAAGATTTCGCTAATCTCATCTTTTGTTAGCTTTCTCTTGTTATTTTTATTGCGATAAATCTTTTTAAATAATAAAGGTGTGTAAAAAACCGGAATTGGGAGATTTTTCATGAGGGGAATCGATTGCGCACATTTCTAAGCATGCAAACATTATATTGACCCTGATTCAGGGGATGGTGGTTGGTATATGGACGAAAAAAGAAAATTTTCGATTTTCGCATCAATACACCAACTCCATTCCCTGATCAGGATCAATATAATTTTTCACGCTTCGAAAATGTGCGCAATCGATTCCCCTCATAAAATTATCCACACATGGATGCTTTCCTTGCGTCAATACATAAATTCCATTCCCTGAATCAGGGTCAAGGAAGCGTTTTCATGCTTAGAAAATGTACATGGTTCAAAATCTGGAAAAATTTATATTTTTTTCTAAAATGACCCATATAGGGGTTTTTCTATGTGGCGAATCGAATTCGCGCATTCTCGATGCGTTAAAATGCTCTCTTGACCTTGATTTAGGGTCGATGTATTGAAACGAAAATCAAAACTTTTAGTTTTTTTATGTAAAAAATGGACGTTTCTGTGGTTTTTCGAATTTTCATCCAAATTGAATGGTGCTCAAAATTCGCATAATTGTTTCCCGCCATACGACTAAGCAGGGATGTATTCGAAAAGTAATCAAAATACCCCAGAAACGTCCATTTTGTTACATAAAAAACTAAAAGTGTTGATTTTCGCTTCAATACACCGACCCTGAATCAAGGTCAAGGGAGCATTTTTAAGCACCGGGATTGCGCGCATAGAAAACTCCAGGAGAGGGAGTCATTTTTAGAAAAAATGTTTTTTCTGGATTTTGAACCCTGTCATTTTGGGAGGATCACCTTATCATTTTAGATCGCTAATCCGAACTAGTACCGATTTTTTGGATAAAGGCCATACAAAGTTTAGCAAAAAAGGAAGTAAAAATTTTAAGCCTTGACACCGTCACCTCTTTTTTTCTTCCAGGTGGCTTATTTGAAGGCTCGAGTCTAGAATACCCCGTATATCCTTTATATATAATTTCGTTTTATTCTTGCATATTGTTTCTTGCAATGGGATATAGGCTAGGCTTAAGTTTAGTCCTAGGCTTAGGCTTAAGCTTAAACCTAAGTCTAAATGGTCTGTGTATTGACACGGAATCAATTCTATATAGCAGCAAATTTCGACAGATGAATTTTTCAATTTTAACAGTAAAAAAAGTAAAAAAATTTCGGTCCCCAAAAATCATAAAAATGCAATTTTTTTAACTCACCCTGTAGTAGGATATTCATAATTTGCCTTTTTCCGGCTCTAATGGCGAGATAAATTAAACAATTATAATTTGTATGCACTTTTTCTAGCGTTTCTCGAAAGTTGGGCAATCGGAAACGATTGGCGTTTTGCAAAATGAGGAAAATATTTTGACGGAAATACAATTTCCATACACCAATTCTATATAGCAGCAGAGTTCGTATTTTATTTCGTCATGAAAAAGTGCAAGTGAACCTGATGTTGCTTAATAGAAAAATTCGTAGCGTGATGATATAGTGGATAGAAAAATATTTTGCATGACACGAAATTTTGGCAGCAGGACATAAGTTAACCAAAATGTTTCAGAGAGCTGTTTCAACGGACTTGTTTCAACCGATTTGTTTCAATGAACATGTGTCAACCAGGAGTGACTCCTGAGTGGCGCAAATTTGGAAGCATGAAACGTTGATCTGTTAAAGTTATAGCGTGTCACATGGTTGACACATGTCCATTGAAACAAATCAGTTGAAACAAGTCCGTTGAAACAGCTCCCTGAAACATTTTGGTTAACATATGTTCTGCTGCCGAAATTTTTTGTACTGTTCAGAGTGAAAAGCTCACTAAGCCTAAGCTTAAGCCTAAATCCTCTCCTCGAGATTAGAGTTATAGCAGCTAATCTTGTTATTTCTAAAAGATTATCAGGCGTGCTCTTTCAGAATATAATAGGACTTTTTGAAAAATTCAAGCGTCACTTCTTACATGTCCCTTGTCAGGAGTTCAGTGCCATTTTTCATAGACAACCTTTTTTTTATTACTATTTTAAAATCAAACGTATAACTTAATAATACTTATAAGTGTACAACAACCCGTGTTATAAATGAATACATGAAAATGACCCGTAGAACTAGACTAACATATAAATGTACAACACCAAGTATTGGGTTATTCAAAAAATGTTCCGGATTTTTTACATGAAAGAAATTTTTTGGACTCGAAAATTTTTTCCTATAAAGAACCCCTATAGGGGTAATTTTATGCGGCGAATCGATTGCGCACATTCCTGAAGCGTGAAAACGCTTCCCTGACCCTGATTCGGGAAAATTGGGATTCAGGTTTTTCGCGTAAAATCAAAAAATTGAATTTTTGCTCAAAATCGAATTTTGCTCAAAAATCGAGTTTTTGTGCAAAAATCGAAATTTTTGTTCAAAATTGAATTTCTGTTCAAAAATTGAATTTTTTCTCAAAAATCGAGTTTTGAAAAGAAAAATGTTACTTTTCGCTTCAATAACCCAATTTTCCCTGAATCAAGGCCAGGGAAGCGTTCTCACGTTACGGAAATGCGCGCAATCGATTCTCCCGCGTAAAATTACCTCTAGAGAGTCTATTTTCCACGAAAAATCTAAATTTTTCGATTTTCGCTTCAATAAACACACCATTTTTCCCTGAATCAGGGTCAGGAAATATTTGGAACAACCCAATATTATCTATTACATTATAAAAACATGAACAAAATCTATGCACTCATTGGTCTGATAACAAAACGACCTGAGTCTGGGCATGCACGGTTGAATATCTTTCAATGGTATCACGCTTTGCGGAGGCAATCGTACTCAGAGTGGAAAATTGTTCAACGTTAATATTTGGGTAGAAACGATTGGTACGTAGACGGCAAGTCCTCCGGTAGTGAATAATCACCCACGCAAGTCCTGAACAAATAAATAAGATGAAAATCAGAGATATCCCTGTGCTTAGGCTTAGCATGCCAAACAGTACATTATTGGGCAAATCTTCGTGTGCGAGTTGCATGGGACGGGTGGAGGAGAGTTGCAATGCTTCCGAAGCGTTGAGATCTCCAACAGAGGTTTCGAAACTCAAGGTCAATGATGGTAAGACATGGACTTTTGCCGATTGTCTGGCTAAGGTGATGCCTTTGACAGTTACTCCACATGAATAGGTACCAGAATCGGATGAGCGAGCCTAAAAAATAATTTCTAACTTAATTTGGAGAAGGCAGGACGGAACAAAGCGGTTTTCTTGGCTAAAATTGGAGGAAATTTGGAAAAAGTTGGATTAAAAATTCGTCAAAAATTGTAAAATTCGTCAAAATTGAAAAATCATCAAAAAAGGGATTCGAACCCGAGACTATAAACTGCAAAACTGTCACTTTAGCCACTCGGCCATAGACTTGGGGTGGAAAATCCCATTTTATGGAATTTGTTCTACTTGTCTCGTCAGCCGAGTGGCATCACTTGTTTTTAAAATTTCGAATTTCCTCCAATTTTAGCCCCAAAAAAATCGCCATGGGAAAAGTCATGCAGGTGTTGGAAATTATCTAACCAAATTCCTACCTGCTCGATCACCAAGTATTCGCTCATCTCTCCATACATATAAATCCTAGAAGTTTGGTTTACAGGCACCATCTCGGCATTGTGAAACCAATTTATAGAAACCGAAGGTTCGGCCTGCACCGAGCAATGAAATTTTAGCGAGTCGCCATCGCTTACGCGTTTGTTTTCGAGGTGACTTTGGAAGGAAATCTCTAAAAAGGCCACTAAATTCCCAGTTTTCATCAACAACTCTATAGGTGAAATTTTTTTGGCTATTACGGAACTTTTTATTGAATCAGGCAACGTGTACATTGAAACGAAAAGAAGAGTTGGATCCTTATATTTTTGATGCATCCCTGCGTGGTCGTATGGCAAGAAAATCAGGACTAGTTCCCGTCATACGATCACGCAAGGATGCATCAAAAAAGCATTATAAGGATCCACCTACTAACTACTACTACTAACAATAACAACTACTACTAACTACAACAAGTACAACTACTAACTACAACAACTACTACTCTAAACTACAACTACTACTAACTACAACAACAACTACTACTAACTATAACTACTACAAACTACAACAACTACCAACTACAACTACTACAAACTACAACAACTACCAACTACAACAACAACAACAACTACTACTAACTACAACAACTACAAACTACTACAACAACTACTACTACAAACTACTACAACAACTACTACTACAAACTACTACTAACTACAACAACTACAAACTACTACTATAAACTACAACTACTACTAACTACAACAACAACAACTACTACTAACTACTACTAGTTAGTACTAATCCTTATTTTCCCGCCATACGACCACGCAGGAATGCATGAAAAAGCTATATAAGGATTCACATTTCTTTTCGTTCCAATGTACACGTTGCCTGATTCAATAAAAAGTTCCTTAGTAGCCAAAAAAATTTTTTCGACTCTACCATAAACTTCGAGTCGTGCAGAAACACCGACTTCTCCCGCATCATTTGCTGCACTGCATGTATAGACGCCAGCGTCTGCTTTGGAAACATTGAGGATGTAAAGACTATGGTCATCTTGCATGATGTGCATTCTTCGCTCGATAGCCGCCGGAAATGTCTTGCTGCTGTCTTTTTCCCATGAAATTATCGGTTGAGGTATGCCAGTGGCCCGACATGGGAACCCTATGTTCCTACCGGCTACGGTTACGATATCATGAGGAACGTCCAAAAATTCGGGTAGTTTCCTGACCAACAGTCTTGCACGATCCGAATATGCAGTGCCATAAGAATTTTTGACGATGCATTGATATTCGGCCTCATCTTGGCGGGTTATTTTCAGAAAGCGCAGCTCACTATAAGCCAATTCATTCCCGCTATATGCGTCTAAAAGCGAAGTTATGATAAAAAAAAAGAATTTTTGGGAGCTACTTCGGCTCTTATACCCCTGATTGAACGTGGTGATACTTTCTTTGTTCGAAAATTCGATTTTCTAAAAAATGGAGCATGTTTTTACACAAAAATAACATCACTAACATGTTTCCCGCATAAAATTACCCCTAATTTTCTCATTTTTGAGAAAATTTCGAAAAATAAAATTTTTCCATTTGAGACCACGTTCAAGGAGTATAAGAGCCGAAGTAGCTCCAGAAATTTTGTTCAAACCTTGATTTTCTTGCGTATGATTCGTAAAGAAAATAAGGGTGGAATCTTCGGCTAAAAGTCTCGATCTGCCATTCTTTTCGAACATTTTCCATTGAACTTCGAGTGGTTTAGCACCGTACCCGGAACAGGACAAGCGAGTGTCTCGGTCAATGATAGCTTTTAGCGTTTGAACTGGTTGTAAAATTATTTGTGCTTGAGGTGATTCGTTGGCTAAAAGGTTTCAGTATAGTGACATTGCTCAAAGGTACAGGGTCGGAATGGGCTCATTAAGGCATGACTATACTTTTATGGTCACTATCCCCGTTTTTTGACCCGCTGAATCCAAAAATGACGATGAAAAATTCTGAAAACCTCATCCTCATGTCTAAAAATGATGAAAATGGGTATATTGGGCCATTTTAGCTCTATTTTATTGTCCTAGCTATTCCCTTGGAGGAAAGGTCTTGTATATTGCTCTTTTTTTAAATAAATAAAATTTTGTTTACCACAAGTCAAATTCGAGACGTCAATAAAACGTAAATCGATTCCTTGAAGTGCCACGGGATAAGAGCATGTGGTTTGGATCCGAGCCTTGTCCAAGCCACTTTGGAATAGCCAATCAGAAAACCATTGCATTTTACAATCGCATAACAACGAAGTGGTGTTCATTGCTCTGAAACATCGGTTATTGCAATGCTTTTTACACGCACAAAACTGGGTGGGAGGCTTTTGCGTCCCGACATTTGTGCTCTATAATTGCGCCTCGACATTTGCGCACCCACTTGTAAAATATCTTTCAAAAAAGGTCAAAATTTTAAAAACGGACAAGTTGGGTGCGCAAATGTCGTTGCACAATTATACATCGCAAATGTCGTTGCACAATTATAGAGCGTAAATGTGAGGGCACAAGTGCTGGGGCGCAAATGTCGGGGCGCAAATGTCGTTGCACAATTATACATCGCAAATGTCGTTGCACAATTATAGAGCGTAAATGTGAGAGCACAAGTGCTGGGGCGCAAATGTCGGGGCGCAAATGTCGTTGCACAATTATAGATCGCAAATGTCGTTGCACAATTATAGAGCGCAAATGTCGGGGCACAAGTGCTGGGGCGCAAATGTGGGGCGCAAATGTCGGGGCACAAATATCGGGGCGCAAAAATTGGGTGCTCAAAAGTCGAGTGCACAAGTGTCGTTGCGCATATGTGAGGGCGCAAAAGTCCCACAAAACTTACAATACTTCCAATTGAATCTGATCGAAAGCACCCGGATATATTGTCGAGATTGGATTGTCGGACAAATCGAGGTTTGTAAGGTTGGGAAATTTAAGAAACGCATTCGAAGGTAGCACTCTTAACCTATTTTCGGCAAAGTTCAAACGCTTGAGGCTTGGAAGTGAAGCGTTTTGAAGAATGGATCCGTCTTCAACACAAATGGCTAGACTGTTTGAGGAAACGTCCCTAAAAATTTAGCATACAAATAAAAAATTTAGTAACTACTACACAATAGGGGGCCACCCACGTGAAAAGTTTTTGTTCTGGAAATGACACTTATAGAAGTAAAAACATGCGAGGAATCCGAATTTGACATTTTCAAAGTGAAAAAATGCTTCCCTGATTCAGGGAAGGCCTGTGTATTGAAGCGAAAAGTCGCAAAAATGCGATTGTTGCAACTTTTCGCTTCAATACACAGACCTTCCTTGAATCAAGGAAGCATTTTTTCGTTTTGAAAATGTCAAATTCAGATTCCCCGCAAGTTTTTACTCCTCATTTCCAGAAAAAAATTTTTGAAAATTTTTCATGTGGGTGGCCCCCCCCCTATTGTGTAGTAGTTCCAAAATTTATCCTTATTTTAGACTTCTGCCAGCAATAATCTTGAATCAAAGCTTCAACAATGTCAAACTGGACAAGAGATCATCTACCATCAACTTATAGAAAAAGAACGCCTATTAAACGAAAGCATCCAAAGTCAAAAAGAGATTTATTCTTCTCTTAAAGAAGCTTTCTCACAAAACCAGCAACCAAAATTTCCATGGGCTGAAGTTATCACAGAAAATTTTGCCAACTTGGTTCAGGCAATCCATATAAAGAGTCAAGCAAAAGAATTTAAATTGGAGAATGAAAGACTTTTGGAAGAAGCAAGAGCTTGTAGACAACAGTTGCTTTGGATGCAGCAACGTCAAGACTATTATTTGGAGAAAATTGAAGAGCAAAATGGTATCGTTTCGAAAACATTGATAGGGAAAGACGAAAAGCTTCGATAATAGATGAAACAACTTCAAAACGTGCAAGATGGAAAGTAGGCCAGAGGTAGAAATAATATTGATTTTATTGAGATAAAGTTTAGGTGCTACTACACAATAGAGGGGACACCCACTGAAAATTTTTTTTGGAATGATCACTCTAGGGGGTAAACATGCAGGGAATCCAAATTTGACATTTTTGAATGAAAAAACGCTTCCCTGATTCAGGGAAGGCCTGTGTATTGAAGCGAAAAGTAATAAAAAGTGCAACTTTTGCTTAAAAATTGCCCCTTTTGGGGTAAAAATGTGCGGGGAATCTGAATTTAACATTGATATCTGTCGTGTTTAGTCACAATTCCTCGGATTCAAGACAAGCTGTATATCGACACGAAAATTCGTGACAATAACATATTTTGGTCTATTTGCAATATTATAGTTAACCAATGATTTAATCCAATTAACAAATGATTTTCTCGAATTTTCGTGTCGATATACAGCTTTTTTTGAATCCATGCCAAATTCGGATTCCCTGCACATTTTTACCCCCAAAGGGGTCGTTTTTAGGCAAAATTCGCATTTTTGCGACTCTTCGCTTCAATACACAGGCCTTCCCTGAATCAGGAAAGCATTTTTTCACTGATTCCCACGACGATTCGTCGTTTTTAGGCAAAAGTCGCATTTTTGGCGACTTTTCGCTTCAATACGCATTTCATGAATCAGGAAAGCGTTTTTTCTCTGATTCTCACTAACAAGAGAATCAGGGAAAAAGATCTGTCGTTTTTAGTAGAGCTGCGCAAGGACGGGATCCCGCCTTGCAACCTCGCCCGCAGGCCAACGCGCAGCCCTAGTTTTTAGGCAAAAATTGCATTTTGATACTTTTCTCTTCAATATACAATACGCCTTCCTTGAATCAGGGAAGCATTTTTTCGCGTCGAAAATGTCAAATTCGGATTCCCGCATGTTTTTACCCCTGAGGGGGGTGATTTACAGAAAAAATTTTCACGTGGGCCCGTGTGTAGTAGCTTCTATATTTCTACTTTATTATGTTGAATAAATATTTTTTGCTTCAGAAAATTTTATAAATGTCACTACTTAGCATAAATCCAAATGGCTCACTAACATTAAGATTGCTAGGCACAGCATAAAATCGCACCCCGTTCCATACAAATGGAACTACACCATAATATGCATTTCTTGGCATGCCAGACTAAAACTTTTCTTAAAGCATATTCCCCAAACAACTTACTCGAAAATCCAACATTAGTTTAAACATTCTTGCGATTCGACGAAACTGTGCTTGATTCTTATACTCGATGCGATATTCAAATGTTGCATTTGGCCGCATTCCTTCATTTATATCGTAGACGTCAATAAATTGTGTTTTGGCGAGTTTTTTTCCAAGTTCAATATCATAGGATTCTTTATATAAGTTATTAACGTTATAGTTGGAAAAATTATACGGCTTTTCTGCTAGTCGGATTGATGAAAGAAATTTTCCAAACAGTCCTCTAAAAATGGTTCAAAATATACTATTACGCTTCCCGCGTCACGTTAAAAAAAGTGGGCGCTCATAGCCTAGTGGTTAGGAAGTCAGACAATATGCAGGTGAGGGTTCGATCCCGTCCGGAGTCAATTCTTTTGGCAGTGTCAAAAACTAATTAAAATTGGATAATTTTGGTGTCATTTTGTTTGTCTCATTTAGCTATAAAAAATATCTACAATGATCATGTTACGAAAATTTAAAAAATTGATGCAAAAATCGATTTTTCTGCAAAAAATTCAAAAAAGTTTGTGTATTACAACGAAAACATGTAAGCGAATTCAAAATTTCAAACGCAATTATCTCGAAAACTACAACGATTCAGAATATGTCGTAACATGCTCCATTTTTCATGAGCTTTCCGAGTATCAACAAAAATGGGCAACTTTTCTTCCCATTAAATTGGTCCTTTAAGGCATAGAATTCAAAGTCTCATGGTAGTCCTCTTCCCCTCTCACCACAAGAATGGCTATGTTCGCAGAAAAAGGGATCGAATTCTCCTTCGCCTTTTTTGTTCGCTGAGTCCGTCTTACCGGCTAGAACCATTTCCAGCAAGCTGCATATTGTGAGAAGTTCTGGAAATTTCGGGACGAATGCAGACTCGATTTTTACGAATTTCTTGCTTTCTAAGCCAGTCATCCCAATATGCATCGGGCCATATTGGAGAAAGTTCGTCCCATAGTTCTGATGTTAGCAGCCAACCTATTTTTTAAATTAAAAAAATATTCACACACTTTCTTGAACAAATATATATATTCGGAAAGTTCATGAAAAATGGATCAATTTTTGTTTTTACGGCACCCTCTGAATCGCTATAGTTTTTGAGATAATTGCGTATAAAGTTTTGTCTGTGTATTACAACGAAAACATGTCCCTGATTCAATTAGAATTTGTTTATTGACGCGAAAATAATTTGAATTCCTTTAGCATCAGGGAAAAAGTAAATATAGCATTTTTCTCAGCTCAATGAGACGAATAAAATGACACCAAAATTATTTAGTTTGAAAATCATTTTGAGAAACGAAAACATGAATCAGGGTTTTCGCTTTAATAACCCAAAACATTGTTCAAACTCAATAATTTTGGTGTCATTTTATTCGTCTGATTGAGGTGAGAAAAATGCTATATTTACATTTTTCCTAAATGCTCAAGAAGTTCAAATTATTTTCTTGTCAATAAACAAATTTTTGATCGAATAAGGAATTTGAAACCAAATGTTTTCGTTGTAATACACAGACGAAATTTCACATGCAATTCTCTCAAAAACTACAACGATTCAGAGGGTGCCGTAAAAACAAAAATTGCTCCATTTTTCATGAACTTTCCGAAATATATACAAATTATGGCAACTTTTTTCCGAGTCGACTGGTTCTTTAGCCCAAGAAAGTGTCTCTTAATACACATACCTAAGCCAGGGAAGAAATCCGTACGATAAAAAAGATCTGTTCGATTTCTATCTGTAGTCATTGTAGCACCGTTATCATTATACGCAGAAATGCACCAAACAGTTCGATCTAGCTTTAATAATGGTGCTGTCGCCAAAAAATAATCGAAGAAATCTTCAGCTATATCAAGATCATCTGGAATCTAATGGTAAAGAATTTGAAGCTACTACACAACGGGGAGCCACCATGTGAAAAATTTTCGAAAATTTTTCTGAAAATGACTCCTCTAGAGGTAAAAACATGCGGGGGAATCCGAATTTGACATTTTCGAAGCGAAAAAAGCTACCCTGATTCAGGAAGATGTATTGAAGCGAACTTTTTGCAATATTATAGTTAACTAATGATTTAATCCAATTGACAAATGATTTTTTCAAATTTTCGCGTCGATATACAGCTTTTCTTGAATCCATGTCAAATTCGGATTCCCCGCACATTTTTACTCCAAATGGGGTCGTTTTTAGACACAAATTGCATTTTTGCGACTTTTCGCTTCAGTACAATGCCTTCCCTGAATCAGGAAAGCGTTTTTTCGTTTTGAAAATGTCAAATTCGGACTTCCCTTATGTTTTGACCCCTAGAGAGGTCATTTCCAGAAAAAATTTTCGAAAAAATTTCCACGTGGATGGTCTCAGTAGCTCCAAGAATTTATTCAAATATTTATTACTTATACCTTCTGTAATAATTGCCATGGGATATTTGAATTCTTTAAAAATTTTGTTTAAAGTCCATTTGTAATGTTGCGAAATGAGGAAATAGGAGTGGGCTTCTTTGTAAGCCGAACTGTCTAAACCAGATCTTTCTTTATGCTAAAATAAAAAACAAAAGTTTATATTTAGGGGCGCATATGTCAGGGCGCAAATATCGGAGCGCAAATATCGGGGCGCAAATATCGGGTCGCAATGTGAAAGTGCCAATATCAGGTGCGCAAAATTATAGAGCGCAAATGTCGGAGCACAAATATTGAGACGCAAATGTTGGGGCGCATGTGTCGGGGGCGCAAATATCGGAACGCAAATATCGGGGCGCATATCTCGGGGCGCATATTTCGGGGCGCATATCTCGGGGCGCATATTTCGGGGCGCAATGTGAAAGTGCAAATATGATGGCGCAAAAGTCCCCCCCCCCCACCGAGTAAAGTCAACAAAATTACATGCACAAATTGTATTTGCATCTCTTCGCTTTCATATTCTTTGGCAACTTTTGTAACGTCATTATCATTCCCATCCTGACTTATTACAATTGGGAATTTTTCTTTTGACGGCCGATACTTCACTAGTTGTTCGAGATGATTCTGTAAAGCCTTGGGTCTAGTGGAACATATGACCACTACAACTATTTTATCCACATTGTTTCCATTTAAATGATTCTTAATTGTTGTTTTGAAATTTAAATTTCAGAGCTACTATACAATAGGGGGGACTCCTATCTTGAATCAAGGAAGTGTTTTTTTTCTTCTAAAATACCAAATTCGGATTCCTCGCATGTTTTTACTCCTAGAGGAATGATTTTCAGAAAAAATTTTCACGTGGGTGGCCCCCCTAGCTCCTAAATTTCAGATAGGCAATAAAATCGTTTACCAATTTTTTGTGTAAATTTATCACATTTAGCCTGTGTAAATAGATTAATACTATAGTTATTAAAATAATCTCAAGCTTATATACTTTCAAATAACCATGTACTAGTTTTAAATTCCAACGTAGATAAAAGCCCAATGTCATGTAGAGAGAGACTTACAATGGAACACTATAAACTTGCCCTCCTCCGATTGTGACAAAACCGGTCTCAAACGATTCCCCAAACCCGACTTGATTATAAAATTTTTTGGAATTTCGTCCCCATGCATCTTCCTCACCGAGATATAAGCGTTTAAAGTCCGCAAAATATACATAAAGTTGAATTTCTTATTAATTTTGCCTGAATCAATAAAAGTCTGTTCACTGAAACGAAAATATCGGACATTAGAAAATTCAAAATTCACTGACCCGTTTGAGACGAGCGATAGCTCATTGAATTCCCGAGACAATAAGGAATTCAATGAGCTATCGCTCGTCCCAAACGGGTCAGTGAATTTCGAATTTTCTAACGTCCAATATTTTCGTTTCAATAAACAGACTTTTATTGATTCAGGCAAAATTGGCAATCCAATTTTCTGTATATTCTGCAAACTCTAAACGCTCATATCTCGATGAGAAAGACCTATGAGAACGAAATTCCACAAAAAAATTTATAATCAAGTCGGGTTTGGGGGATCGTTTGAGACCGGTTTCGTCACAATCGGAGGCGGGCAAGTTGATAGTGTTCCTTGTTAGAAAATTTTTTCACAAAAATTTTTATTCACGGACAATAAAGTCTGATTTGATGTTTCATGAAGGATATTCAAATCTAGTATCGATCATATTTTATTTATACAGGTGTATATATAAGTGCTAATGCATTACACAATGCTGAAAAATTGAAAATGTTTGAGAGAGACGTCGACCATAATAGCGCAGCCGGTAAAGCGTCAAACCTTGAGTCAATACGGAATGAGTTCGAATCACAGTCCAATCCTTATGTTTTCCATTTTCCATCTTGAATCAACACATTTTTTAGATATTTATTTATAGAAACAAAAAACACATTTATATTATACAGAAAATGAAAAATCCGCCCCTATACCTCCCCCTCGTAAAAAACTTGGCGACATTTTTTGGTCACCAACTTTGGGGTCGTAAAATTTACGTATGTGCTCCTATATCCCCCGCAAACATACATTACCAATGGGGGGACTGTCCCCCACCCTCATGTAGCTAGCATCGAGCCAAAAGTTAAAGATTCATATAGCCTCGGGGTGGCGAAGCCATCGGGCTAAAAAAAAGTCCTTTTTTTAGTCGACACCATATAGCCTCGAGATAGCTTGTTCCCCCCCCCCTTCCTTGTTCATGTATGCCCGCAAATCTTTGGAAAATATGGTCCCCTTCTGTCCAGGTATGGGCAAGATCCTACCAAAGGTCCCAGTTGAGGTCCTCACCTGGGACCTTGGTAACTTAAAACGGTTTTTCTAAAAACCATTAAATTCTTTTCACTTAATTTAAAAAGGATTTTGTAGAGGAATATCTGGTACATAATCGATTGCATTTGTTAAGACATACTCCCGTAAATAAATTTTTTACGCCACTTTTAGTTGGGGGTACCCCTAAATTTTGTACCCTCCTCTTCTCATGCTCTTAATTCCTCGAAAACTCGGTCAGATTCGGTCTAAATCGATTCAAAATACTCTTATTCGTGTTCCCCGTATGGGAAAACCCCAAAATGGTCGAAATCGACAAAATTTGAAAAAATTCTTTTTAATTTTCGGCAGGATTTTTTCCAAAAATCCTGAGGTAGGATGGTCAGGAAAAATTTTTTAGCCCCTGAAACCTTTTCCAATCGATTCACCAATAGGAAAAACCCCCAGTATACGCGGGAAATAAAAATCGGCTCACAAATAAAAAAGATAGACCACTTTAAAATCAAGGGTACCCCATTTTTGGTTAGAATAATACAATTTTAGCCCCCAAAGTACTTCCAAAGTACCTCCAAATGCATAGATAATTGCCAAGCAATGCCTGTTTGGCAATTATCCATGTGAATTTTTCTTTATTTCTGGCTAACTATTGATAACAAATTGTGCTTTGAGATATGAAAATTTTATATAACACAAAAATGTATAGTTTTCAAATTTATAAAAAATTCTTCTTTTCACCATGCCGGCTCCGTATAGTATTGTTGACAATTAGCGCTGTTTTTAGTCGTTCGGATAAATGGGCATGACTAAAAAAGTTTTTTTTCACAAACTTAAAAATTTTTTTGTACCGAATCCGGACAACTCAATGGCAATGCGGGAGCACTCAAATTTGCTTGATGATTTTTTGAGCCAATGGGTTGTAGCATGTTTTGCCAAAGATAGCTAGCAATGATGGCATGTCCATATTGGGACCAATGGAAGCAATCCGCCGAGAAAAATTCTTTGTTATACGTACCATTCGTCTAAAACATGAGGGATTCATGTAACAAGATTTGAATAGGGTAAGCTCAAGCTTAAACCTAGGCTTAGATCAGGCTTAAGCTTAGGCGTAAGCCTAAGCCTAGGCTTATGCATAGGCCTAAGCCTAAGCCTAGGCTTAGGCTTAGACCTAAGCTTTTTTATTCTAACTATTACATTTAAAGGTGGCGTCGTAACGTTGACAAACATTGGTTGGGTAACTAGAGTAAAATCATCTGTTGTATCAAAGTATCCGCTTTGTTCTAGGCTCTTTTCGGCTTGCTGATATTGAAGAACTACCTGAAATTATTTTTTTCATAAAAAATTGAGAGCTACTCTATATACTCCCATTGAGCGTGGTCTAAAATTGAAAAATTTTATTTTTCGAAATTTTCACAAAAAATGATTGCTTCCCTGACTCTGATTCAGGGTAGCGTATTGACGCGAAATGAAAAAAGGCTAGACCTAAGCCTTTTTCTTCTCCCCCTTTGAGAAAATTTCGAAAAATAAAATTTTTCGATTTTAGACCATGTTCAATATGAGGCATAAGAGCCGAAGTAGCTCCAAAAATTGCTATAAAATACTTGTGCCAAATCAGCGAGAGTATAATTATTATTCCAACATGTTGGGCAATGACTAAAAATGATCAAATTTTTTCAACAAGATTTTAACCCACTCCATGTTGCACGCTTTATTTGCTTCATTTATGAATACTTCAACATGGTCCATCGTCACCAGGTTTACAATTACTCGAGGAACCGCCGCACGAACTATGTTAATTGATTGCTTTATATAGCTGATATAATTGTCAGGTGAGTAGGCCGACTAATAAAAGTTTAAAGGACCAGCCTACTTTTGGGGGAGTTGATGTCGTGTAATAGAGCACAAAATTTGAAGCATTTTTTGCTTTTACGGCACTATTTGAAAATCTAACTATAACAAGTTATGAAAGAAAAAAATTTTCAAATTTACCTAACTCATATTGTTTATTGAGATGATGTAATAAAACATTATAAAATTCAAAATTCTTGAACATTTGAGAAAAAATAAATAAAGCATTTTTTTTATATCTCGCCGTGACGAATAAAATGACACCAAAATTATTGAATTTGAACAACATTTTGGGTTATTGAAATGAAAACCATTAATCAGGGTTTTCGTTTCAATAACCCCAAAACATTGCTCAAATTCAATAATTTTGGTGTCATTTTATTCGCCTCGGAGATATAAAAAATGCTGTATTTATTTTTTTCAAATGTTTTTTGAATTTTATATGTTTTATTAAATCGTTTCAATAAACAATCTGATGCCTGAGTCAAGTAAATTTGAAAATTTTTTCGCAATTTTGTTTCGCTCATAACTTTTTAGGTTAGATTTTCAAGTCGTGTAAAGCAAAAAATGCTCCAAATTTTCTGCTCTATCACATGGCATCATTTCCTCTAAATGTAGAGTGGTCCTTTAAGCCTAAACTTAAAGGACCAGTCCAGTAATTTACAACCATATGAAAAAATGATATATTCGGAAAGATCATGAAAAATGGAGCATTTTTTGTTTTTACGGCATGCTCTGAATCGTTATAGTTTTCGAGATAATCGCGTTTGAAATTTTGAATTTGTTACAAGCTCTTCGTTGTAATACACAAACTTTTTTGAATTTTTTGCGGAAAAATCGATTTTTGCATCAATTTTTTAAATTTTCATAAGATGAACATTGTAGCAATGTTTTATAGCTAAATGAAACAAACAAAATGACATCAAAAGTATCCAATTTGAACATTGATTTGGGTTATTGAAACGAAAATTCTGATTCAGGGTTTTCGTTTCAATATCCCAAAACAATTTTCAAATTGGATAATTTAGGTGTCATTTTGTTCGTCTCGTTTAGCTATAAACAACTGTTACAATGTTCATTTTATGAAAATTTAAAAAATTGATGCAAAAATTCAAAAAAGTTTGTGTATTACAACGAAGAGCTTATAACAAATTCAAAATTTCAAACGCAATTATCTCGAAAACTACAACGATTCAGAGCACGCCGTAAAACAAAAAATGCTTCATTTTTCATGATCTTTCCGAACATATCAATTTTTCATATGATTGTAACTTGCTGGACTGGTCTTTTAAGCCTAAGCTTAAGCCTAGGACAATATCTCAAAAAAGATTTTGAACAAAAATTACGGGGTTTACGCAATAGCCATCGTTACAGATGTCGTTTGTGCCAATAAAAATGGTCAAGAGTTTCCAATCGTTTTGCAAGTCAATCTAAAAATTTTAAGAACCAAAATTTCCGGAATATGGGCAAAGGTTTTACCTCTGTATGAGTTTTCAGAGCATTGACTAAAGCATAGGCTTGTGCTCGTAGATCGACTGCTTTTTGACCAGGAACTGCTTGGTTCAAATAGGCAACTTGCCAGTCGTTTTGTGGGCCAATTCCATGAGATTGTCCAAACAAGTTGGTGTTATATTTTATTAATATGTCTAAACAATTTTCATATTATGTTTTAAAAATTTATGTGTTACCCTTAAGCCTAAACCTAGGCTTAGGCCTAAGCGCTGCCCACATGCTGTCCATAAAAATCAAAATTTTTTTGAAAATCTAAAGTTTTGACCCTGCGAGGATCGAACCTGCGGACCAACGTTACTTACCTTGCCAGATCGGACGGTCGCCTTACTTATCCACTAAGCTATATGGGCAGCGCTTTTATTTTCTCTCTTGAAACAGGCAACACCTACTTGGAATAGTAATATGTTGATCTAGTCCTAGATCACCGCCTTCTTCCCAAGTTAGACCTCTACATTGTAAACTCATATTTCCATTTGCACCTTGCCCGGCCTAAATTTCTCTTGAAAAAATTCTAAAAACAAAAAGTACACTAAGAGAATCACCCAAAGCCATGGTCAATTTGATGTCAGCCGGTCGGACAGAATGTGCATTGGTGGGTACAGTCTTGCTAGGTGCCATCAAGGATGGATCACATGTGTACCCAGGGGCTCCTTGATCAACGCCAGCATAGCTAAATTTAATCATTTGATTTCGCCAAAAAAGTCCGTAACACAGACAAAAGGTTCATAGTTGATTTATTGGGCAACAACCGCCTTCAATCCCTTTCGACAAACAAAATTTTTTATAAGGACACCTTTTTCTTACCTTTTACTAAAAATTAACACAAAAATTAGACAAAAAATAGATTTGGCCAAAAACATAATAATTTTACGTCGATTTTTATACAATAAACAAAAATAACTTGAAAGTAGTTTCCAAATAGACCTCACGATTCTCTAATTCTTTAGATTTTTATTATTCTTGATAACAGATTAAGCACATGAAAAAATGTGCGAAAAATTTAACATTAAAGCACAAAATATTTCTTGACATTTCTTGAATAGAATATTCTTCGTCCATCATTGAAATAAAAAATGGATGAAAAATCTAGGACTTTTTAAAGGACCAGTCCAGTAATTTACAACCATATGAAAAAATGATATATTCGGAAAGATCATGAAAAATGGAGCATTTTTTGTTTTTACGGCATGTTCTGAATCGTTGTAGTT
>OZJO01013195.1:0-28539 GCA_900406225.1 Acrobeloides nanus | reverse complement strand
TTTTCGTTTCAATAACCCAAAACATTTTTCAAATTGGATAATTTTGGTGTCATTTTGTTCGTCTCATTTAGCTATACAAAATTGCTACAATGCTCATTTTATGAAAATTTAAAAAATCGATGCAAAAATCGATTTTTTCGCAAAAAAATTCAAAAAAGTTTGTGTATTACAATGAAGAGCTTGTACAAAAATTCAAAATTTCAAACGCAATTATCTCGAAAACTACAACGATTCAGAACACGCCGTAAAAACAAAAAATGCTCCACTTTTCATGATCTTTCCGAATATATCATTTTTTCATATGATTGTAAATTACTGGACTGGTCCTTTAAGGGGGACCAAGCAAGAAAGTGGAAAATTGTTGAAATTTTTTCCAATTTTTGACATGAATCGTTTTCCTATTGTCCCTGGGTGAAAATAAAAAAAGAATTATCGAAAACGGATTTATTTGAAAAAAGTTATGATCATTTTTTAGCGTAAAAGACCCTGATTCAGGGGATGGAGGTGCATTGTGCGCCGATAAGCGCTTGGTCTCGGTACTACTATCAAAAATGCGACGGTAAACAAGTAAACAGAAAATAGAACAAAAGTAAACCAAAAAGTATACAAAAGTATAAAAAAAATGTTCACTTTTGTACACTTTTCGGTTTATTTTTGTACTATTTTTTGCTTACTTATGTACGTTTATTTTTGATGTTTTACTTTTTTACTTTTACCGGAAAAATTATCTTGACCCTGATTCAGGGAATGAAGTTTGTATATTGACGCGAAAATCGAAAATTTTTCTTTTTTCTCCGTACACCAACTCCATTCCCTGAATCAGGGTCAAGAAAGCGTTTTCATGCTTCGGAAATGCGCGCAATCGATTCTCCGCATAAAATTACCCCCTATATGGTTCATTTTTAGTAAAAAATTTTCCGGTCCCAAAAATTTTTCAGGTTCACTTTTTTAAAAATTGTTTGCACATTTATGTGCCTAATCTGTTATCAAGAGTAATAAAAAATCTAAAGAACTTTCATTGATAACTAGAAAATCACTAGGTCCATTTGGAAACTACTTTAACGTTATTCTTTTCTTTTTTTATTCATAAAAATCGACGTTAAATTATTATGTTGTTGGCAAAATCTATTTTTTGTCTAATTTTTGTGTTAATTTTTAGTCAAGGGTAAGAAAAAGATGTTCTTATAAAACATTTGGAGCAAGTTCTCCTGGTTCTCGCCATTTAACGTTGGCTAAACTCGGCAAAAAAATTTTATTTTCTTCCGGAAGTTACTCATTTAGGGGTAATTTTGTGCGAAAAATCGATTGTGCGCACTCTCGCAACCTGAAAACCGCAGGAAAATGGTGAAAATTCGATTTTTTCGAGAAATAGAAAATTTTTCTGCCAAATAAATTTTCGGCCAAAAATGACCACGCAAGGATGCATGGGGAATATTTGTTCATTTCTCGAGAAAATCGAATTTTCACCATTTTTCTTCGGTTTCGATTTTGCGGGAGTGCGTGCAATCGATTTTTCGCATAAAATTACCCCCAAATGGATAATTTCTGGAAGAAAATAAATTTTTTTATCAAGTTTAGTCCACATTAAGCGGCAGGAACCAGGGGAACTTGCTCTAATAATTTTTGCTTGTCGAAAGGGATTAAAGGGATTGTTGCCCAATAAATCGACTATGGACCTTTTATCTGTGTTACGGACTTTTTTGGCGAAACCAAATGATCAAATTTAGCTATGCTGCCGTTGATCAAGGAGCCCCTGGGTACACATGTGATCCATCTTTGATGGCACCTAGCAAGACTGTACCCACGAATGCACATTCTGTCCGACCGGCTGACATCAAATTGACCATGGCTTTGGGTGATTCTCTTAGCGTACTTTTTGTTTTTAGAATTTTTTCAAGAGAAATTTAGGCCGGACAAGGTGCAAATGGGAATATGGGTGAACAATCGAGAGGTCTAACTTGGGAAGAAGGCGGTGATCTAGGACTAGATCAACATATTACTATTCCAAGTAGGTGTTTAAAGGACCAGTGGAAAAAAGTTTTTTGTTGATATTCGGAAAGTTCATGAAAAATGGAGCATTTTTGGTTTTTACGACATGTTCTGAATCGTTGTAGTTTTTGAGATAATTGCGTTTGAAATTGTTCATGTTTTCGTTGTAATACACAAACTTTTTTGAATTTTTGCGGAAAATTCGATTTTGCATTTTTTCGATTTTTCAATTTTTACGATTTTTTTAAATGTCTACATCCGATAATTCATATTTTTAAAACATATGAAAAATTGTTTAGACATATTAATAAAATATAACGCCAACTTGTTTGGACAATCTCATGGAATTGGCCCACAAAACGACTGGAAAGTTGCCTTTTTGAACCAGGCAGTTCCTGGTCAAAAAGCAGTCGATCTACGAGCACAAGCCTATGCTTTAGTCAATGCGCTGAAAAATCATACAGAGGTAAAACTTGGCCGCCTTTCACCCATATTCCAATAACTAGTGGAGCATTTTTTGCTTTACAGTATGTGCTGAATCGCTATAGTTTTCGAGAAAATTGCATTTGAAAATTTCAATGTTTAATGCGAAAAAATTCAAAAAAGTTTGTATATCATAGCGAAAACATGTTCAAGGAAAAATCAATTGTTTATAGCTACCAAGAAAGTTTAAATATAAATAAAAGATGGCATATTTTTCAGCTCATTTAGATAAAATGATAACAAAATTATTCGATTTGAAAATTGTTTTGGGTTATTGAAACGAAAACATGAATCAGAATTTTCGTTTCAATAACCCAAAACAATTTTCAAATCGAATAATTTTAGTAGCATTTTTCTCGTCTCCTCGAGCTGAAAAATATGCCACCTTTTATTTTTAGTTCAACTTTCTTGGTAGCCATAAAATAGAAAATTTTTAGATTGACTTACAAAACGATTGGAAACTCTTAACCATTTTTATTGGTACAAACGACATCTGTTACAATGCCTATTGCCTAAAACCCGTAATTTTTGTTCCAAAATTTTTCTAAGGACCAGTCTACTTTTGGGGGGGGAGTTGATGCCATGTGATAGAGCACAAAATTTGGAATATTTTTTGCCTTTACTACTTGAAAATCTAACCATAACAAGTTATTAGCGAAACAAAATTGGTTTAGGCTTAAGCTTAGGCTTAGACTTAGCCCTAAGCTTAAGCTTAAGTTAAGCTTAAGCCTAGGCCTAAGCCTAAAATTTTTTCGCAATTTTGTTTCGCTCATAACTTGTTACGGTTAGATTCTCAAGTAGTGCCGTAAAAGCAAAAAATGCGCCAAATTTTGTGCTCTATCACATGGCATCAACTTCCCCAAAAGTAGACTGATCCTTTAAACTTTTATTAGTCCGCCTACTCACCTGACAATTATATTAGCTATATAAAGCAAGCAATTAACATAGTTCGTGCGGCGGTTCCTCGAGTAATTGTAAGCCTGGTGACGATGGACCATGCTGAATTATTCGAATATCAAGCAAATCAAGCGTGTAACCTGGAGTGGGTTAAAATTTTGTTGGAAAAATTTGATCATTTTTAGTCATTGCTCATCATGTTGGAATAATAATTATACTCTCGCTGATTTGGCACAAGTATTTTATAGCAATTTTTGGAGCTACTTATATGCTGGGGCTTAGGCCTAGGCTTAGCTTTTATACTTCCATTTAACGTGGTCTAAAATGGAAAAATGTTATTTTTCGAAATTTTTGTCCCCGGCGGGGATCGAACCTCTGGTGGCAAAAACCGTTCGTTTTGCCATTGCGCGACAGAGGACATATGATTCAACTGTCTTCAATTTCGTTACATATTTTATATATAAGATGCCCAAAAATTCAATTTTCTCGATGTGGAAGCGTTTTTACGCAAAAATAACATCGCTCCCGCATCAAATTATCCCCGGGGGCCATTTTTGAGAAAATTCGAAAAATAAAATTTTTCGATTTTAGACCACGTTCTATGGGCGTATAAGAGCCGAAGTAGCCCTGAAATTTTTTATGAAAAATAATAATTTCAGGTAGTTCTTCAATATCAGCAAGCCGAAAAGAGCCTAGAACAAAGCGGATACTTTGATACAACAGATGATTTTACGCTAGTTACCCAACCAATGTTTGTCAACGTTACGACACCACCTTTAAATGTAAGAGTTAGAATAAAAAAGCTTAAGCTTAGGCTTAGGCTTAAGCCTAAGCCTAAGCCTAGGCTTAGGCTTAAGCCCATGCATAAGCCTAGGCTTAGGCTTAAGCCTAACCCTACCCTATTCAAATCTTGTTACATGAATTCCCCATGTTTTAGGCGAATGGCACGTATAACAAAGAATTTTTCTCGTCGGATTGCTTCCATTGGTCCCAATATGGACATGCCGTTATTGCTAGTTATCTTTGGCAAAACATGTTACAACCAATTGGCTCAAAAAATCATCAAGCAAATTTGAGTGTTCCCGCATTGCCATTGAGTTGTCCGGATTCGGTATTTTAACAAAAAATAAATTTGTGAAAAAAAAACTTTTTTAGTCATGCCCATTTATCCGAACGACTAAAAACAGTGCTAATTGTCAACAATACTATACGGAACCAGCATGGTGAAAAAAAAGAATTTTAAAATTATACGTTTTTTTGTTATATCCCCATCATCTTTGTATGGAACTCCATAAAATTTTAACGTTTTTTGTAATGGCCATAACTCCGCGTATGAATTGAATTGTGAGCTCGTTGATCACTCATGTGAAAGCTGGAAATCTGTGCTACAACTTTTATATCAACACCTATAGCAAGTTTTCGCTTCAATAAAAAGTTTTGTTCCAATCTTTGAGGTATACTAAGATTTTTGACCGAGTTGTTGACAAAGATCGGTCTTTTTGACCCTCATACGGGTATTTTCAGCCAAAGTGATTGTCACAAAAAAGGTAGCCCAGATTCCTAGGAGAATTTTGGTATATTTGCACCCAATTTTTTGACTTAAGGCCAATTTTTTTATTTTTTTGGAATCGGGCGAAATTCAAGTAAAGCGTCAAACCTTGAGTCAATACGGGATGAGTTCGAATCCCCTTCTCAATCTTTATGTTTTTCATTTTGTCCATCTTGAACCAACACACTTTTTTAAATATTTTATTTATAGAAACAAAAAAGACATCTTTCTATTACATAGATTATCACACACACAACCAAATGAATCTAATAAATGTTCATAAGAAAGCACAAGACGACCAAATACAGGAAACGAAACAGTATATCAACTTTGTTTTTGAAAAAGTCCGAATTTCGGATTTTATAATGTTTGAAATCGTTTCAATAAACAGATTTCCTGAATTTCAAGATTTAACCGCTTATTGAAACGATTTTCAAAACATGATAAAATCCGCGATTCGAGAACTTTCAAAAACGAAGTTTAACCAGAGGCGTCACCCCATTTGCCCCACGTTATACAGTTGCCCCACCAACTTGCCCCACGTTGTAAGCTACAACGTGGGGCAAGTTGGTGGGGCAACTGTATAACGTGGGGCAAATGGGGTGGCGCCTAACCAGACATACGTCAATAAAAAGTTTGAACGTTATAAACAGAAACCGGGGGAGAACAACGGTTAAAGAGAAATGAACGGCGCCACCTCGTTTGCTCCACGATTACATTTCCTCCACCAACTTGCCTCACGAATTTCACGCGCGGGGCAAACTTGTGGGGGGAAAATGTCCCATGTAGCAGATAGAGTGGCACCTAATGAACATATGACTTTATATAAGTGGCAGAAAGAAAATGGAAACCATACAAAAAACCAAATAGGCAAAATAAGCCAAAAGAGGCAGAGGCTAAATTTATTTGTTACATTTCAGCTGAAAGCTAAATTTAGCCCAGAGGTCAAAGAAAATCACAGTAAAATGTTTTTATTAATCTTCCATCATTTCACTATTGACTAACAAAGAAGACGGCTCGGGATTATGGAACGAAAATTGCACGAAATTATTTTGCATCTCATCCAGCTCGTCGACCGTGTCCAATGGGCCTTGGCGGGCTGGTGGAGGGGTGAGTTGGACGGCCTCTCTGGTGAATTCCTAAAATGGTGAGTTATTGTGGTTGGCACTGCTTCAAGATCGAATTTGTTACGAGTCATTTCGTAACCATCATGGTGTAGTGATCCAGGGCGCTGCCAAGACTATGGCATCACAAACAAGGGTTCGGATCCCCTTGCGTCCAAAAAATTTTTCCTTGGCTAGAGTTTGGCAACTCAACTCCAGCCTGGAAAAATCTTGAAGTGGACCCTAGTTTGTGATCCGCACACAATAAGTATTTATTAGGGAATTTGTTGGAGAAACATACTTGATCAAAGTAGCTTGTGTCCGTCTCAGATTTGAGCTGTGGCTTGAAGGGTGGTTCGATTTCTTTGCGGTACAGCTTCTCCCACTCGATAGGTTTGAAGAATTCTTGGGCTTGGATTTCATGCCAATCATCAGGGCCACCGCCGAGCCTAGAATAAGATAAAATAAGATATTTGTTCAGGGGGAGGAGAAGTAGTAGAAGAAGAAGTAGTAGTAGAAGTAGTACAAGAAGAAGTAATAGAAGAAGAAGAAGAAGAAGAAGAAAAAGAAGTAGTAATAGGAAAAGAATTAGAGAAAGAAGTAGTAGAAGTAGAAGATGAAGAAGTAGTAGAAGAAGTAGTAGTCGAAGAAGAAGTAGAAGTGGTACAAGAAGAAGTAGAAATAGTAATAGAAGAAGAAGTAGTAGTAGTAGGAAAAGAATTAGAGGAAGAAGTAGTAGAAGTAGTAGTAGTAGAAGATGAAGAAGTAGTAGTAGAAGAAGTAGAAGTAGAAGAAGAAGTAGTAGTAGTAAAAGTAGTAGAAGTGGTAGAAGAAATAGAAAAAGAAGAAGTAGTAGTAGAAAGAGAAGAAGTATTAGTAATAGTTAAAATTTACCTTTGATTCGGATCCTTGACCAACAAGCCAGACAAAAGAGATCTTGCTTCGGGAGATAGTTTAGAAGGGAACCGTAGGTGCCCACTAAGAATCAACTCGAATAGCCGTTCATGCTCTTTCGAATAAAACGGCAAGCGTCCGCACATCATCTCGTACATGACCACGCCGACGCCCCACCAGTCAACAGAACGACCATAATCGTTGTCTTCGAGTACCTCGGGGGCAAGATATTCCGGAGTGCCGCAGAAAGTTCGAGTGCGGTCGCCGAACGAAATGTCTTCTTTGCAAAGGCCAAAATCGGCGATTTTTATATGACCATCCTTGTCAAGGAGAAGGTTTTCTAGCTAAAATTGAAAATTTAAATATGAAAATTTGGATCAGTAAAAAAGCTCTGTAAAAATTTTATATTCGGAAAATTCATGAAAAATGGAGCAATTTTTATTTTTACGGCATGTCCTGAATCGTTGTAGTTTTCGAGATAATTGCGATTGAAATTTTCAATTTGTTACAGGCTCTTCGTTGTAATACACAAACTTTTTTGAATTTTTTTATCGGAAAAATTGATTTTTGAACATTTTTATAAGATGAATATAGCAATTTTTATAGTTAAATGAGACGGACAAAATGACATCAAAATTATCCGATTTGAAAATTGTTTTGGGTTATTGAAACGAAAACCTTGATTCATATTTTTACCTTGAGATCTCGATAGACAATATTATTGTCATGCAAATAGCCGAGCGCCAAGACAATTTCGGCTCCATAAAACCTGGTTCGACTCTCCGAAAAGCCCTCTTTAAATTGTTGGACTTCTTTGTTCAAATGGTAATAAAGATCTCCGCCAATAGCAAATTCCATGACAAAACATAGCCTATCCGTTGTTTGGAATGAGTAGGTCAATTCCTAAAAAAAAAATTTTTTTTAATTTTTTCAACAACACTCATACCGTCAAAAAGGGATGTTTGCATCGTTGTAGAACTCGATTTTCTGTTAAAGTGTGAGCAACTTCGTCCTATAAAAGAAATTGTCAACTGATTCAGGGAAGGTCTGTGTATTGAAGCGAGAAGTGCGATTTTCGACTTTTCGCTTCAATACACAGGCGTTCCCTGAATCAGGAAAGCGTTTCTTCGCTTCGAGAATGTCAAAAACCATACCTTTTGAATGATGACCTCTTTCTTGAGGATTTTGATCGCATACAATTTTTCGCTCTTCTTCTCCTTGCACAAGATGACTTTGCCAAAAGTGCCCTTGCCCAAGACCCTCAAAAATTCGAAATCTTCCAATGACACTTTGCTCTTCTTCATAGCTGGAAGATTGGCCGAAGTGGACGGTTGTAAAATACCACCTTTTTGGGCTTTTAGAGCAGCTTTTTGTTGACTAGGCGTCATATGGCCTTGTTGCTGGAAATAACCATTTGGAGAAGTGGTATAGCCTTTAGCAGCGGCATAGGCTTGAGTATCGTTGGCTGTTGGAAGCTGGCTGAGGTCGACCATGTCTTGGTCCATCGGTTCATCGCGTTTGAGGTTCTCGGAGACCGACTAGAATTATACAAAATAAAATTCAGGGTTAAAAAATTAATTTTTTAAATTTTTTGTCAAGGGTAAAACCTTTTAGACCCTGCTGGGAATCGAACTTGAGAGTAATTTCTATAAGCCGACAGTCCTCACCACTCGGCCATGAGGGCTTCTTAATCGACATTCTTAAATTTCAACTAAAAGATACGTAAAACATGATATGGGGCTAAAAAATTTTCCTTGAAGGGTACCCCACGATTATTAGTATCATTTTCCTTCTCTCACCAAACCCTACCGATTGGTATAGGTCGTGACGGAATTGGACTTAAGGTGACGAAGATAGCACAAACAAATAAACAGACACACACATAGCGCGTTTAATGTTTTAGGATTTTACCTTGATTGCATTGATCCATTGTTCTCGGCCTTCAGGAGATTCCGCATGGAACATACGTTCAATAATGGTGGTCCATTGTAGGCCTCGGACAAGGAAGGTATTCGGCTTTGGCCTATCCACTTTCATGAGCTAAAATTATAAAAATTTTAATTGGCTGATAAATTTTTATTAGTTATTAGTGATCAAATTTACTAGAAAATCTTTTGCATTTCCCATTGAATCAGAGAAAATGTATTGAAACAAAAAGTCTTAACCCTGATTCAGGGAATGGTGTTGGTGTATTGACGCGAAAATCGGAAAATTTATATTTCCACTCTGAAAGCATCTATCAGGGGTAATTTTATTCGGTGAATCAATTGCGCACATCGTTTAAGCATGAAAAAATTATCTTGACCTTGAATGGAGTTGGTGTAAGGGCAAAAAAAGAAAAATTTTCGCTTCAATACACCAACACCATTCCCTGAATCAGGGTCAAGATAATTGTTTCATGCTTAGAAAATGTGCGCAGTCGATTCTCAGCATAAAATTACCCCCAAATGGATGCTTTCAGGGCAAAAATAGAAATTTTTTCGATTTTCGCGTCAATACACCAACTCCATTCCCTGAATCAGGGTCAAGGAAACGTTTTTATGCTTTGGGACACTTTATCCCTAGATACCTTTTTGGCACACTCATAAATAGGCGACCAGATATTTAAGCTATCGGCAGATAACTTCCTCTTTCTCGGAGTTGCGGGCATAATATTTTTCATCCAATTTATTATTCTACACACTACTGAAAAATAAACACTTTGTTTTTATGATAATCTCGAAAGGAATGGTACCAAAACAAAATCTCCTTTTCCTAACACGGCTATTAAGAGTGAGTTATAAACAAGGCATGAATCAAAACATGCTAACAAACATGTTTTGAATAACTAGTTATAAGTGGGCGAGAGATTGTACCAACTTTCCGTTTGTTATTATTTTTGGACTAAGAAAGTCGAATGGAAGATAACAAAACGAGGGGCAAACTATAAAACATTTTGGCCACGAACAATGAATGGAGAATAACAAAGATAGTAAAAAAACAAACAAACAACATAAGCTCCTGAATGAAAATGCGATGAGAGAATGCCTATTTTTGTACTCGTTAAAAATTTCAAACGCAAAATGGAATGTGTGAAAAACAATCTGTTTGTTCCAGCAAATAACTACAGGGTGTATAAAAAACTGGAATTTGAGCGATTTTTTCATGTATTTTTCGACCCGAATTTTTTTCTTCAAAAATGACCCTATGCGGGGAATCAATTGCACAAATTGCCAACGCTTGAAAAAATGCTTCACTGGCCCTGAATCAGGGAATTTGAGTGTGTGTATTGAAGCGAAAATTGAAAATTTT
This sequence comes from Acrobeloides nanus, assembly GCA_900406225.1. Taxonomy (NCBI): domain Eukaryota; kingdom Metazoa; phylum Nematoda; class Chromadorea; order Rhabditida; family Cephalobidae; genus Acrobeloides; species Acrobeloides nanus. The sequence continues at coordinate 18,333 of OZJO01013195.1, read as the reverse complement.
TAGATTTTCTGCTTGAAAATGGTCTTTCTTGGGGTAAATTTACGCGGGGAATCGATTGCGCACATTCCCGAAGATTGAAAATGCTTCCCTGATTCAGTGAATTTGAGTGTGTGTATTGAAGCGATGACCAATTTTTGCAGTAGTACATCAATTTCTCTTTGATTCAAGAAAAATTGAATTTTTGCTCAAAAATCGAATTTTGGTTGAAAAATCGAATTTTTGTTAAAAAATCGAATTTTGGTTCAGAAACCCCAAAAAATGTTGAAAATTCGAATTTTTTGCCCCTTGGTCCCCCTCAAAATTTCTTTTTAAACCGTCTGATTTTTCGTATTCGGGGGTTTTTCGACATGGGGAACTTGAATCTGAAGGAAATTTTTGATTATGACCACTAAAAGTTACTCCTATGAGAGGAATTCCCCCTAAAAAGATTTCATAACAAAAATCGCTTAAATCAATATCATAGAAATTTTTTATGCTTCGAAAATGCGCACAATCGATTCTGCGCCTAGGAAAACCTTTAGTCGGTTTTCCGGCTAAAATTCGAATTTTAGTTCTTTTTCGCGTCAATACACGCACGGTTTTCCCTGAATCAGGATTAAGGAACCTTTTTCACTCTTTGGGAATATACGCAATCGATTCCCCGTATAAAATACACTAGATAGGTCATTTTTAGAAAAAAAATTTTCGGGTCCAAAATTCATGAGTCCGCGAACTTTTGGAATAACACAATATTTATACTAAGCATGAAGCTTGTACGAAATCTCATATCTATTAATAATATATATAAAGTGTGTAAAAAACAAATTTCAATATATTTCGTTGGGTTATATCTTATGTTAGTCTGGGCTAATTCATGAAATAAGAGGAAAACAGACAGATTTCTTTATATCCACAATGTATTTTTGGCCTCGTTCGAGACATAAATATGGCTGTTTTTATGCAGCATAACAGAAAAACCTTGCCAAATTTGCGACAAATAAATATATTTTGCAACACAATTTCGAGGAAGTAAATAAGAGTGTGATGCAATCGAAATGGAAAAACAAAAACAACGACAACAAGCGCTTATTTAGATTTGCAAAACTTAGTTAAAAGTTTGGAGCTAATACAGGGTGTCTCAGTAGGTTCTGACCTTCCCTAATTTGAAGATTTCTCGTCCTTTTCATGGCTAGCTTTATTGAAGTCTTTTTCGACGCGGTTTTTTGCAGGTTGTAACTCAGATAATTCGGCCTAACGTTGCTTAACTTGCCAGATCGGGCGATCGGCTTCTCTCTCCAATGTACCACGCCAACTTTTTTTAACCTTTCTCCTGAAACGGACTATATAGGTATATTACCCTTTTCATGGCTAGCTTTATATAAAATGTCGGCGAAGTGTATAAAGAAGCCGGCCGTCCGATCTGGCAAGTTAAGCAATGTTGGACCCGCGGGTTCGATGCCCATGAGGGTAAAACTTTTTCTTTTCAAAAATTTTTTTGCAAAAAAAGGAGCACAAATTTAAGTTCCTATCTTTGACCTTCTCCCATCCTATTTTTCGCGCCAAGTTTTTATTGCCTTCAAAAATATGTTTTTCGACCCAATTTTTGCGCATTTAATCTTTCCAATGTGCCTTTTTTTATCCTTCCTGGTCTGTAGTTTCTATCGGTTGAGATCAATGAGCAAATTTGGATCCATGTCGCCCCAAAAAAACATTTCCCTCAAAAATTTTGGTTCTTGCTCGTAGAATGTGATGATTAGATTATTTTTCTGCATATTTTCGAGTGAGAAAAAAGCATGATCAAAACAGCGATGGCCTAGTTTTTTTGTTGCTTTGATGCACTTTCAAAATAACAAATCTCATAAGTGAACCATTGCGTGCCATCCTTTTTTTTCCCCATCTGCACAAATGTTTTTTTGTGCTGCAAATGGAAGATTCAGGGTTGCGCGCTCAAAAAGAAATAAATTTTACCCAAAAAATTGTTTTGAATGAATAACTTGTGGTTGGCACTACTTCAAGATCGAAATTAGTTACGCGTCGTTCAGTGACCACCATGGCGTAGTGGTACGGTGCGCTGCCAAGGCTAAGGCATCACCCTGAAAATGTTTTCAGGGTGATGCCATAGCTTCCCTGACCCTGATTCAGGGAACAATTGGGTTTTTGAAGCGAAATTCGTCGTTTTTTGCAATTTCAAAAATCCAATTTTTTCCCTGAATCAGGCCTAGGAAAGGATTTTCAGGATTTGGGAATGCGCACAATCGATTCCTCAAATAAAATCACCCCTAGAAACATAAAATTACCCTTAGAAAAATAAATTTTCGCCAAAAATCCACTTTTTTTGGCCCACTCTGTATTTTTTCGCAGGCAAAATCAAATCGACTCAGGTGGGATTCGAACTCGAGACCCTTAGACTATAGTCTTGTAGCACTACCACTGAGCCAAGTTCACGATAAAAATCAAAGTTTTAATTTTGCTTATAATTTAACATGAAACAACTTTTTTTTCAAAAAATTTTTTTACAAATTTTACAAAATCAAAATCCGAAAATCTAACACAACAATGCGTCTGGAAAAGCGACAACACAAAAAGAAAAAAATCAAAAATTTTCATCTATATATTTATCAGCAAAAATGAAAACATGCAGGAAAATTATTGACCATTTGGATCCCTCTTGATCAAAATGAACACATGTTTATCCTCGAGGCTGACTAACTTATGAATCGTTTTGCCAAATTTTTGTTTCCAAATTTATGTTCAAAAATTTCCTTTTTCTGCAAAAGTTAGCCAAAACAACTTGTTGTTCTACTACTTGCATAATAAACAAGACACTCTGCATCCCCGTCTAACCGAATTCTCACTAATAAATATAAATACCAAACATGTTGACTCGTGGATTAAATGGATCCCCAGTATAGGGCTATATTTTGTTGATTTGACTCAGTGCAAAAAGTTGGCCATCGAAAACTCAACAATATTTTTCCTTCGCGGAGTTCGCTCGTACCGGGGTTATTTTCCATGTTTACTAGTGCGTTGTTTTTCTTCCTCGAACTGGTCAATTCAATCGGGAAACAAAATATCAATTTGTTAGTTGAAAAAATACGTGCGCACAAGAGGCAAAATTTGTCAAAAATGATGACAAATAAACAACTGATGTGTGTGAAGATATTTAGGATTATCTCGTATGGAAGATGGAGATGACTTCCGGAAAACAAGGAAAGTTTTCCACGAAAAAAGCTATTTGTCACGCAGGCATCATCCAAACAAGATTAAAATTTTGTGCAAATATTCAAATCAGGGTTGAAATAAAATTTTTTTGTCATCAACACGAAAACCCTGAAAATCAGGGGTGAAATAATTTTTGTTTACGTTGGGAAAATTTGTTAAATTTTGAATTTTCAAGAAAAATTGAATTTTTCATGAAAATCGAATTTTTCGAGAAAAATCAAATTTTTAAAGAAAATTTGTTTTTTTCAAGAAAAATCGATTTTTTAAAAATGTCGCCAATCAACTCAACTCGCCGAGCGCTTCAAAACGAGCACCATATCATGGGAGTTTGTGGGTTTTGCCTATGACCGAGTGGCTAAAGCGCTTAGCCTTCACTCAATGGGTGCGGGTTCGATCCCGCGCCCAAAAGTCATTTTTTAATTTTTTTATCAAAATTTATGAAAATTTTTGCATATCCATATTTTTATGCGGTGAACATGGTGGCGCTATTATTTTTCCATGAAAACTTTTGAAAAAATTGGGCAAATCTCAAAAAAGATATTTTTCGATTTTTCCAAAAAGTTTCTTGGAAAAATAATAGCCCCATTGTGTTCCCCGCATAAAAATATGAATATGCACAAATTTTCATAAATTTTGACAACAAAATAAAAAAAAGACTTTTTGGCGCGAGATCGAACCCGCGCCCATTGAGTGAAGGCTAAGCGCCTTAGCCACTCGATCATGGACAAAACCCACAAACCCTCATGATATAGTACTCGTATTGAAGCGCTCGGCGAGCTGAGTCGATTGGTGACATTTTTTAATTTTTAACACTTGCCTTTTATTCATTTTCGTTTCAATACACCAACCCTTCCCTGAATCAGAGATGGATTGGTGTATTGAAACGAATGTATTCCCAGCCTAGAAAAATCCCTATACAGCCGTTTTTCTGGCTAAAATTCGACATTTTAGTCGTTTTCGTTTCAATACACCAACCTTCCCTGAATCAGGGAAGGATTATTTCTCTCTCATACATGCCTTACTGAAAGCACACCTTATTTAAACTTTCGTTTCAGTACTGTAGCCGGAAGTTATCTGCCAGAAATTTTTTTCGAACATTTTTCCATTTCTTACCTGCACATCCTTGACCACAAAATCGTTCAAAGGATCGTTGTATGTTTCGACTTTCGCTTTGAAGCCCAACAATGCTCCATCTTTGAACAACACGAAATACCGAGGCCGCCAATTCTTGATATGCTCGCCGCGTTTCATTAGCCAGCCTTCGAAAACCACATCTTCTTTGGCGCGATTCTTTTGACTGCGTTGACTCGAGATGGACATTTTTCGCCCACTTCCGTTACTACTGAACGAGCCGGAACCGTTGATATGCTGTTCGGTTTGGGGATCGACTAAGTTGGAGGATTGTTGCGAGGTTTTTCGGTCGTTTGGTGCGAGTTTTCCGTTTGATGAGTTGCTAAAAAAAATCGAATTTTTTGCAATTTTTGAAAAAGTTTAACAAATTTTTGGTACTAAAAAAAATTAAGTTTCTACCGGGATTCGAACCCGAGACCTTTATCATCATAGACCGAAGCGTTAGCCACTGAGCTATACGCGCTTCTAGTTTACTTAGTTTGAAATTTTACATAAATTATGTGTGATTTCAATAGCAAAATCAAACAATCATATGTTTAGATGGTAAATTTCAAACTAAGTAAACCAGAAGCGCGTATGGCTAAGTGGCTAACGTGTTGGTCTACGATGATAAAGGTCTAAGGTTCGAATCCAGGTTGAAGCTTAAATTTTTTTTGAAAGTTTTTAAAAAAATATTTTTTCCCATTCTTCCTAGCTGGTAGCAAAAAAATTTGGGTCTTTTTTAGAAAAAAATTTCCGGTCCAAAAATCATGTAGTCGCAGAATTTTTCGATCAATCATCAATACTTACGTAAATCCACTGCCAAATGCAAAATTGGTAGCAAAGCCTAAAAGGCTGCCTTTTCTCCGAGCTGGATCGGTTGAAGAGGAAATTTTCGCGGTCGCGTTCTTCTCCAAGTTTTCAGTCCCACAACTTTGCTGTTGTTGTTGTACCCCGTTGGTCAGAAACCCGCCCGAAAAAGGTCTCGATAGTGAGTTGAGACGAATCTTGGCGTTCTTGTCAAAAATATCGAATCAGAAATTAGCACCCGTAGTAATGCTGAAGAGAATCTATCTAAAAACAATTAATTTTTTTGCATCTTATTTACAAGTCTATTATTGTCCGAACTCTCGTAAAAACGTGCAGAAACAGTCATAAGAAAACAAAATGATATTTACGATTGAAGGATGGAGAATGAAAGATCGGCAACAATTTCGACAACAAACTTATATATGAATATAAAAATAGAAAATATTTTCCATCAACTCCAAACACGGAAGAATACGAATTTGTATTTTTGTAGCTATTATGTGTTTTTGAGGCATGTATAAACAAGGTTATGTGTGTGTGCGTGTGCAAAAGTTAATAACTTTGCGGAAGTTGTGCTCATAAAATTTTTTCGTGTTTATTTATAGTGGCTAACTGTGTCCGTTAATGCGATTAGTGACGACATTTTGCAAATCTGTTTGTTTTGAAGAGAAATTTATGAGATTGCATAAAAAAATGCAAAAATTTTGTGATTTGAAGAAAATTTTGGGGGCTAAAAATGCGATTTTTGCGACTTTTAGCTTCAATACACAGACCTTCCCTGAATCAGGGGAGCGTTTTTTCGAAAAAAATATGCGGGCAATTAGATTTTCAAAGCGAAAAAACGCTTGGAGCTACTACACAATGGGGGGGGGGCTGCCCACGTGAAAAATTTTCAAAAAACGCTTCCCTGATCCAGGGAAGGCCTATGCATTTAAACGAAAAGTTGAAAAATGCGATTTTTACGACTTTTCGCTTCAATACATAGGCCTTCCTTGAATCAGGGAAGCGTTTTTTCGAGAAAAAAAAACATGCGGGGAATCCATTGTTTTTTCGATGCGACATTTTCAAAGCGAAAAATGCTCCCCTGATCCAGGAAAAGCCTGTGTATTAAAGTGAAAAGTTGAAAAAAATGCGATTTTGCAACTTTTCGCTTTAATACACAGGCCTTCCTTGAATCAGGGAAGCGTTTTTTCGCTTCGAAAATGCCAAATTCAGATTCCCCCCGTATGTTTTACCCCCAGAAGAGCCATTTCCAATAAAAAATTTTGAAAATTTTTTCACGTGGGTGCTCCCCAACATTGTGTAGTAGCTCCCAGTTTTTTTTATTTGGTGCTGAGACAAAAAGCTTTTATCGAAAAATATATTCAGAAAACTACTTTCAATAAAATTAAAAAGTTGATTAAAAATATGAAAACATATAGCTGTTGCCATAGAATTTAAGTAAAAATCCCTGGGATACAAAACATGATAAAAGTCATCTTAAGCAATCACATTTTTTATATCAATTTTTAATTAAAGGGGGGGAAGAAACTGTTGTTTTTAGCGTCTTATAACAGGCTCTATTTATCGATTTTTACGTATTTTTCGGTACTACTAAACATTAAGGGCCGTAAGTGACGTGGAGATTTTTTCGAAAAAAAATGTTTTTAAATTTTTTTAACAAGTGACCATTTAGGGGTAATTTTNTTGGACCACTTGGCCATCTCACAAATTTCGTACGAAAAATAATTGTACAGAATAATTGTACGAAAAAAAGTTATACTGATCATTTCAGCACTATTTTTGTTCTATCCACGTCACTTGTAAGAAGAAATTATATTGAAACGAAATTTTCCCATTTCCTGTTTCAAGTACAATTCCACGTCACAAATCTTCAAATTTCCGGATTGAAAAATATTGAAACGAAAACTTGTTAACACCAAGTCTAAACTAGTTCATCAGGTTTTTGATCAAACAACAAATGCTTCCGCCCTTAAATAATAACAAAGTACAACCAAAAAAATTAATTCACCAAGCGCGACCTTTTATAAACGTGTCAATTCATGGCCGTTTTGATTGTGTTACATCCCACATTATTTTTACTTATTATGCATAGAAAAAAAGATAGCGTCGATTGCATATCATTACGTAGGAGCTACGCAAGATCATCATAGGATTTTTCATTCAATCAAGAAATTGTTTAACAAAACAAAATTTATACTTAAAAAATCATTTCTATGCATGGATTTGTTCCAATTGAAGCTAAAATTACCTATAGTTTTAAGCCAAAAATTTTTTTCAAAATTGACAAATTTTTTGTATATAGGGATATTTTTAAGCGGGGAATCGATTGTGCGCTTTCCCGAAGCGTGAAAAAGCTCCCTTGATTCTGATTCAGGGTATAGGGTGGGTGTATTGAAGCGAAAATTTTTCAATTTTTATATTGAAAATCATCCTCCTGGGGTAATTTTATGCAGAGAATCGATTGTGCGCTTTCCCGAAGCGTGAAAAAAGCTTCCTTGATCCTGATTCAAGGTATAGGGTGGGTGTATTGAAGCGAAAATCGAAAATTTTCTCGATTTTTATACTGAAAATCATCCTCCCGGGGTAATTTTATGCGAAGAATCGATTGCGCGCATTCCCGAAGTGTGAAAAAGCTTCCATGATCCTGATTCAGGGTATGGGGTGGGTGTATTGAAGCGAAAATCGAAAATTTTGCGATTATTCGACTGGAAATCATCCTCCTGGGGTAATTTTATGCGGGGAATCGATTGCGCACATTTTCGAGACGTGAAAAAAATCCCTGATGCTTAGAAGCTAAAATTTCTGAATTATAGCTCTTTCGTATCGTTTGATTAACACGTGCGATACAAAAACAAGGAAGCTTTAAGAAAAATAAGGAAGCTTAAAATAATTTATAAACAGGCGAGACAGGAAAAAAACATGTTTTCATATTTCTCGAACTACAACGACCATACAACTGTTTATGTCTGACTCTAATTGCACGTTATAATAAAAGTTTTTGCAAAAAGAAAAGGAAACATCATAAATATTAAAAATCAATTCTCTCTGAAAAAATTCGAAAAAAATTTTTTATTGACTCTGGGAAGGTTCGATCAAAGAAGGTCGAAATTTTTATTTTTTCAGCGAAATATTTTGCGTTGTACCATAATTTGGGCTTTTGAAAAAATCCGAAATTTCAAAAAGTTCTCCGATCGGCTGAATTTTTCTACACGGGGTTTTCGACATGGGGAACTCGAATCTGAAATAATTTGCTGATTTAAAAAATTAAAAATTCGTTAAAAAATATAAGAATGTGCTAAAAATTGAAAAAGTCAAAACTAGATCCATAGGTTACCAAGGGGGGGGGGGTACAGTACCCCCCTCACCACTCATCCTCGGACCTTTCGCCTTTATTCATCCATCCATCATGAGGGTTGTACCCTCCCCCTTTCAATTCATTCATCATATAAATTTTTGAAAATTTGATCATGTACCCCCCTGAAAGGCCATTCATCCATCCATCCTGAGGGTCTGGTGTATCCCCCCTACTGGTAAACTATGACTAGATCGTTACTTTTTTGTTTGTGTGTATGTGTGTTACACACAGAAATTTGAACAACAACATGTTATGAGATTCTTGTTAAAAATGTGGCCCTACGTCATAAAAATAGCCTTTTCTTGCTTCGGAGAAAGATTTTCAGGTCTCAAAAATGTGAAAATCGAATTCCCCGCATAAAATTACCCCTAGAAGAATCAATTCCAGATAATGAAAAGAAAATTTTTTTCGAAAAATTTCACCCTTCAGTGGGTTATCTAATCGATACTAGTTTCAAAAACACTTCTGTTTTCCACTTGACGAACGAAAGCACAAAGTACTCCTTTAACACACTAGCATTACTCAGAGAATATTAAAGTTGTTTATGATTAAAAGCTCTCAAAAATGGAGGAAAACAATCTGCCTCCTCCTCCTATGATTCGAGCGACTCTCATACTATAAATATAACGTTTCATCGAACAGAGAGTGGAGCGGAAAAGAAAAAAGAAAACGGAAGAAGGAGACGGAAGAAAGGGTGGAGTAGATTTGTACGTTGTACGATGAAATTTTTGTAAAAACAACACACACAAGCCCACTTTTTTATGGCCTCGCAAATTTCAGAAAAACAACTCTGGGAACCAATAGGAAGAAGGTGGTTGGACGAGAACAACGAGATGAAGTGTGTGTTCTGCATTCTGAACTCCCGAGCACTGGAGAAAATTGTAAACAAGGTTTTCAAAGACCAGAAATTGGCTTTGTTTTGAATTTTCGGCTAGGGTGAGGGTGAGCCAAGCATGAAGATTAATGGCTTCGAAGGAAGAATTCGTCAAAAATTAAAAAATTCATTAAAAATTGAAAAATTCATCAAAATATCGAAAAATTCGTCAAAAATTGAAACGCTTCCCTGATCCTGATTCAGAGAAATAAGAATGTGTATTGAAGCGAAAATCGAATATGTACTAATTTCTCTGAATCAGGATCAGGAAAGCGTTTTCGAGCTTCGGTTCCCACAATTCGATTCCCCCGCATAAAATTAGCCCTAATAGGGTCATTTTTGAACAAAATTTCGGGTCAAAAAAACATGAAAAATCCCCCAAAATTTCGATTTTTTTCGATACACCCTGTAAATAAAACAGTAAATATCATATAATCCGAGGCCAGACACAGACAGCTTTTACATTCGTATCGCAGCAGCGAAATTTTCCTGGACTGGTTGCCTGGCTTGTTTATTTGCATCCCGATGTGCAAGACGCGGAAGAAGAAAAAGTATGGCCAGTCAAGGGCTATTTTTACGATTGGTCAGCTCGCATTTAAAATAATGATTTTGATACTATCTCTCTCTTGAAAAAATACGAAAACAACCCCCCATTAAAGTGATGGCCACACGCAGAGAAGATTCATTAGCATTTTTCGGCGACTGGTTTTACGAAAAAAAGTACAAAAAATTGAAAAATTCGTAAAAAATTGAAAAATCGGTCAAAAATTAAAAAATTTATCAAAAATTTTTGACGAGTTTTTCAATTTTTGAAGAATTTTTTAATTTTTAACGAATTTTTCAAAAATCATCAAAAATTGAAAAATTCGTCAAAAATTGACGAATTTTTGAAAAATTTCGTCAAAAATTGAAAAATTCATCAAAAATTAACGAATTTTTCAAATTTTGACGAATTTTTGAAAAATTCATTTTCCTCAAAAATTTAAAATTTTTCCAAACCAACAAATACAAATAACATAAACAATGTGAAATTCGTCTTCAAGTTCGAATCCATTTTTCAACACTGTCGGCAATATGAAAAGTTCAAAAAGTAAACTTTGAAGCATCAATTCGACCGGTACAAACCCCGTACCAGTCGAATTGACGCTTCAACTACAAATCCAATAAAAAGATTCCAAGAATTATTAAAAATACAAAATTCTAGCACCCTGTCACCCACCGGCACTTTCAAACACAGTCACATCAAAAACACCCAATCACCTTCGTGGCTGTCCCCGTTAAAGCACTCAATGAAAGAAGTCTCTAAAGTGAATGACTTTCAGAATCTTTCTTATTTTCTTCATATGACTCTCTTTTGATAATCCACGCAAGAATCCGTATAAATCGTCTGCGCGGTTGTTTTTGGATTAGAGAAGCATCCCATGATCGCCCGGAACTACATGGCATGAAGAATATAGCAAGAGTTCGATGATTGGGTGGGGGATTCTTCTTCTTTATCAACATCATAGCCGTAACCTAGGAAATTTAGCCATGAAAAAACACCCGGATTTAGTGGGAAAGTCAATTAAAGGAAATGAATTTTATCGGATAGTGATAGAAAAATTGTTACTAAACATTAGCATGAACATGAATTTTTCCCGCCAAACACGACCACGCAGGGATGAGAATTTTTCTCTTCAAACATGATCACGCAGGGATGTGAATTTTTCCGGCCAAATACGACCACACAGGGACGCGAACGGCTATTTTTCCGAAAAAGTTTTTTTCATAAAATTTTCAAAAAAAACCTGTCATTTGAGGTCGCTAATCTTTAGTAGTTCGTCCAAAACGTTTGCACCAATTAAATTCAGCGACGTGAAGATCATATTGCTTGTTTTAGATTCCATATTTGCGTCGATCGAAAAATTCGCGTCCCTACGTGATCGTAATTAGCGGAAAAATTCGCATTCCTCGTGGTCGTGTTTGGTGGAAAAAATTCGCATCCCTGCGTGGTCGTGTTCGGCGGAAAAAATTCGCGTCTCTGCGTGGTCGTATTTGATAGGAAAAATTTGCATCCCTGCGTGGTCGTGTTTGGAGGGAAAAATTCGCATCCCTGCGTGGTCGTGTTTAGCGGCAAAAATTAGCATTACTGCGTGGTCGTGTTCAGCGGAAAAAATTCGCGTCTCTGTGTGGTCGTATTTGATGGGAAAAATTTGCATCCCTGCGTGGTCGTGTTTGGTCGCTAACCCTTTGTAGTACATAACAAAAAAATTTTTTTCTCAACCATTCAAACTTGTTTTTTACACTTAATCCTTTGACATTTGTCTCTCGCCATTTCACAAGGACACACACACATAAATGTTGTTTATTTGCACTTTTATCCCCACAATCTATCGACACGAAAAAAGTAAGCCATAAAAAAATGAGGAAGAAAGGAAATTTGTTATGCAACGATAGATCAGACATAGAAAAACATATGACGGGTAGAGTACGCTTATTTGGCTGACTGCTGACTACTGAGTGGTTGAAGTTGTTTACACGAATGCACTTTTAGATTTTTGGCCAGTCAATAAACCCATGGGCCATTTGGTTGGATTTTTTGGGTATATTTTTAGTAACAAATTATGAGTAGGAGGAGAGAGATGGTTTTCCATCAAAGATTAGAAAAAAATTTTCATGAAATGAAACGAAATTTGCCTGAATCAGGGTCAGGCAAAATTTTTCATGCTTCGAAAATGCGCGCAATCGATTTCTCGCATAAAAATACCTATATGCAAAAATTTTCATGCATTTTGGATGAGTAGAAAAGAATTTATACATACGGTGCGGAAAATTTTAGCGATTCTGAGCAACATTCAAAAAAATTTTTTTGAAAAAAATTGTCTACCAGGCAAAATCAAATCGACTCAGGTGGGATTCGAACCCGAGGCCCTTAGACTTGAATCTTGGAACACTACCACTGAGCCAAGTTCACGATCAAAATCGTGTTTTTTAATTTTGCTTATAATTTAACATGAATTTTTTCAATTTTTTTGAATGTTGCTTAGAAATAGCTTAAAATAACAGAATATACCGGAAAAATTCAACATACACATAAGACAAAGAACAATCTTTTCTTCTCTTCAAAAGCCTAGACGAACCAACCAACAAGTTAGTTTAAAAAAGATCTTGATAAAAAGATGCCCTACGACGGAGATTTTTTTCAAAACAATTCTTCTTTTTCACACGGGTTGTTTTTGCACCAAACCACTTGTCAGACATGGATACAAAGGTCATAGCACATGCAAAAAATTTTTTCCTACGCAAATGCCATTCAAATTTCAAATTTTTCGAAACGGAAACAACCTTGGTAGCTATTACATAAAGAAAAAACGCTTCCCTGATTCAAGGAAGGCCTGTGTTTTGAAGGGAAAAGTTCCATCTCCCTTTTTTTCATTTTGGACCACCGTGGGCGGAAATACAAATAAAGCATTGAGGCTTTTTTCAAATATTTTTATTTTCGTTTTAATTATTTTTGTGAATAAAAATAGAAGTGATACGTATATGAGAAAGAGAGAAAATTATGCGCACAAATTAGAATAATTAAGAGATTTGTTATAGGTTTTTCGATCTAGATTTTTTCGAAAATGTGCGGGGAAAGAAAAAGCGTTGTTTTTAGACCAAAATTTATGGTATTTTCGCGTCGTACAGCTTGTTTTGAATCCGAGGAATTTTATCAATGCCAAATTCGGATTCACCGCACATTTTTACCCCAAAGCTTAAGCCCCAGCCACTAAGCCCAAGCCTAAGCCGTTTGAGCTTTTGATTTTAGACCAAAATATGTTATTTTCTCGAATTTTCGCGTCAATATACAGCTTGTCTTGAATCCGAGAAATTTTATCAATGCCAAATTCGGATTCGCCGCACATTTTTACCCCCAAAGGGGTCGTTTTTTAGAAAAAAATCGCATTTTTGCGACTTTTCGCTTCAATACACAAAACGCCTTCCCTGAATCAGGGAAGCCAAAATCTAGAATGTATTCCAATATGGTATTAAAGGGTAACGCTATGGTTAACAAGGTTAATACATGAATTCGCTCTATTGTAGAATCAGATTCAATATAGAGTTTAGCAATGTTTTTAAGTAGAGAAATATATTTTAGTTGATGCCATGTGCAAGAGCACAAAATTTGGAGAATTTTTTTTAACAAAAATGCTTCCCTGATTCAGGGAAGGCCTGTGTATTGAAGCGAAAAGTTGCAAAAATGCGATTTTGAATGCAATTTTCGACTTTTCGCTTCAATACACAAACGCCTTGCCTGAATCAGGGAAGTATTTTTAATGTAAAAAGTTTCATTAGACTATAAGAGACTAGACTACCTAAGCCAGACTGAATTAATCTATGAAAGCAAGTCTTGTAGATCCTAATTTCTTGAGCAAATTTCTTTTATTATATCACGAGCTCTCTTAATACGAATGAGGGATTTCCATAAAGTGGAATGAAGCAAAACGAGCTAGATATAAAGACATAATATAAACACCTAAAGAATTTTACAGGGTGTCTCTAAAGTTCGTGTATACCCTAATTAATTTGCATGAGAATTTTCTTCATGACAGAAAAACTTTTCACAAAAAGTGATGTTCTACAAAGTTGTTTGTCGTGATCTCGGGAACAACTTTGTAGAATATCACTTTTTGTGAAAAGTTTTCTGTCATGAAGAAAATTCTCATGCAAATTAATTCAGGTGTACATGAACTTTAGGGAGGACACTCTGTATAATTCACATATGGGCAAGGGGTTGAACGTCCTATCCCCCTAACGTAGTAGTCAAAAATTAATCAAATATAACGTACTCTACCCCTCCCTTGGGTTGCAAAATGGAGCTTTCCCCCCTGGGGAGACTCAATCAACAGGATTCCAAAAATTGATACTTTTTTGAAGTAATTTTATGGCAAAATATCCTCTAAAGGCTTAGGCTTGGGCTTAGGTTTAAGCCTAAGCTTAAGCCTAAGCCCAAGCCTAAGCCTTTAGAGGATATTTTGCCACAAAAGGTTGAACCTAGGCTTAATCTTAGGCTTAAGTCAAAATTTTGATTTTGACCGAGTGCGTTTTCTACCCAATCTCTACTTGTATAACACACCTCTCTGGTCAGGACAGATCGACAGTAAACGTTTTATATAAGAAGCTTGTAGTTTGCTTCATTTGGGTCTATTAAAACCGTACTCTTCTTATCAAAAAATTTTAGACAAAAACAACAATTTATCATGGCTACAGAAAAAGTCATGCCATGTAAGAAAAATAATTTGCAAAAAAAGACAAGACGTCAAAAAAACACAAAGTCTCGTGATAAACAAACCAGTTCCTTTGCCTCTTAGACGTAACGAAGCCAATTAATAAAGAAAAAGATCGGAGCTACTACACAATGGAGGGAGAGGGGGGGGGGGCGACCCACTGAAAATTTATTCTGAAAATGACCCCTCTAGGGGTAAAATCATGCGGGAAATCTGAATTTGGCATTTTCGAAGCGAAGAGACGGTTCCCTTATTCAGGGAAAGCGTATTGTGTATTGAAACGAAAAGTCGGTTCAAAAATGCGATTTTTGCTTAAAAATGACGGATCGTTGTGAGAATTAGTGAAAAAACGCTTCCTTGATTCAGGGAAGAGGGCGTATTCAAGAAAAGCTGTATATCGACGCGAAAATTCTTCTTATTTTAGAGAGTCTCGCTTTTGACTCGACAACTCTACTTACGAATGAATTGGACTGAAGCCCAAATGAAAATTGTATGTAGTTAGAGAGAAGTATCACAAACATATTTAAAAGCACACGTGACAAATATCAGGGTGAGCGTCAAATGCGACCTTTTAATATCTTTGTTTGTTTCGAGAGAAGTACGAAAAGAGAGAAAAGAAAGCATGTGAAAAAATGGGATTGTATTAACATGTTGTTTTTGTTTGGAATATTAGTGAGAAAAAATTGTGTGATCCTTAATTAATCTCTCATGTGATTATATTGAAGAAAAAAATCGTAAAAAAAAGTACAGGGTGTATTAAAAAAACCGAAATTTGGGCGATTTTTTCATATTTTTCGACCTGAAAAATTTTTTCTCGAAAATGTCCCTATTAGGACTAATTTTATGCGGGGAATCGATTACATGCATTTCCAACGCTTGAAAAAGTTTCCCTGACCCTGAATCAGGGAATCAGAGTGTGTGTATTGAAGCGAAAATCGAAAAATTTTGAAATTTTTACCTCAAAACCATATGGGGATAATCTCATGCGGGGAATCGATTGCGCGCATTCTCGAATCTTGAAAACGCTCCCTTTACCCCTGATTCAGTGAAATAAGAGTGTGTATTGAAGCGAAAATCGAACATGTATAAATTTCCCTGAATCAGGGAAGCGTTTTCAAGCTTCGGGAATGCGCGCAATCGATTCCCCGCATCAATTTACTCCCAGAAAGATCATTTTTAGGCAGAAAATCTAAAAATTTTCGACTTTCGTTTCAATAAACACATTCCGATTCCCTGATTCAGGGAAGCTTATACACCCTGTATATATAAAAATTTTTCTTGTAAACAAATTTGTTCGAAAATAGAAAGGATGTGTCAGATTTCTCGGGTTAAAAACTAGATAATTTCATAAGAATGATTCAGTAAAAATATTTACTTTGCTTTTTTCCAAAGATCATCAATTTGTTAGGATTACTCAAAATTTTCCTCTCGAAAAACTTGTTTACTAAATTGAAGCAAAATATCAAATTTCGAAAGAAATATCATCAAAATTTTCGACTTTTTGATTTTAACAAACTACACATTTTTGAGATGAAGATTTTTTTACAGAAACCGATTCAAATATTCAGATCAATTGTAAAATTTATCAAAAATTGAAAAATTCATTAAGAGGGTAACTTTGCAGCAGCACTTCCAAAAAAAATTTTTTTTGAATTTTTGCAAAAATGACTTTTCTAGGGGTAATTTTATGCGAAAAATCGATTGCGTGCATCCTCGAAGCTTGAAAATGCTTCCTTGACCCTGATTCAGGGAAATAAGAGTGTGTATAGAAGCGAAAGTACAAAAGAAGAAAAAATTAAAATTTTCATATTTTCTCTTCAATACACACTCTTATTTCCCTGAATCAGGGTCAAGGAAGCATTTTCAAGCTTTGGAAATGCGCGCAATCGATTTTTCGCATAAATTTACCTCTAGAGAAGTCATTTTTGCAAAAATTAAAAAAAATTTTTTTTCGGAAGTGCTGCTGCAAAGTTTACCCCCCACCTTTAGCAATTGAAAAATTCGACAAAAATTGAAAAATTCGTCAAAAATTGTACAAAGAAATGAGCAAAAAATTCTCCATTCTTTGTAAGAAAATTTTTTGTAGATCAAGATTTTTTGCCCTAGTGGGATCGAACCAGGGTGCCCAACGTTGCTTAACTTGCCAGATCGGACGGGAGGTTTCCTTATCCACCTCGCGGTACTATTACTTTTTTCCCCTTATTTTCCCCTTACTTTTTTCCCGATTTTACACAAATTTCAAAGTAATAACAGGGGAAAAGGGGAAAAAAGTAAGAGTAAAAAAGCAAGAGAGAAAAACCAAAAAAGAGAAAAAAATAATAGTGCCCACTTCGCCAAGTAGCCGACATTTTTCGTGAAGAAAAACATTATATTTCAATGATTTTTTTATCTTTCTTTAAACAAACTTTCCTTTTTTGCTGCAGATTGTATACGAAAATAAAATAAAACACTTAAAAATCACCAAAACTAGCTAAAACTTACGAATTAATCTCGAAAACAACCTTCTGGAATAGAAACGAGCAAGGAATCGACGTAAAACTGGGACAAAACCCGAAGAAAACGTGCGCCGAGCAGTTTGTTTACGACGCGACTGCAATTGAAAAGACGAGAGTGGGTCGATCACATGTAGGCATAGAAAAGATGGAAAGAAAATATACGCTCTCCACATAGACACATCAGCCAGTCACCATGAGAGAAAATAGTAGCATGTCTGTGCTAACAGAGAAAACAATTCGACGAAATAGCACTGCCATACAAGCGACCAAATACAATGGGAAGCGCTGAAAAGCACGTGCGTTTGGGTGCCGGAGGAAAAACACTCTTTTCTCAACGTCATTCCAATGCGAGCGATGGACATTTTTTCTAAATGGAAAAAAACAATACAGATGTGGAACGAAGAACGCAAATGTGCTCTAGTTTCATCTATAATCAGTTCGTTTGAATTTTGCATGATAACTGACTTTGATGAACCGGATCATGGTGTTTGCTTCAACCGGATCATAGTGTTTGCTTCAAATTTGTGCAAAAAAATTAAGACAAACACTAAACGCTTCCTTGACCCTGATTCAGGGAATGGAGTTGGTGTATAGGCTTAGTCTTGGGCTTAGGATAAACTTAGTGGCTTGGGCTTAGACTTAGTGAGAGACTTAGGCTTGGGCTTAGGCTTAGGCTTATAAGTCTATGTATTGATTCGAAAATCGAAAAATTTTCTATTTTTGCCCTGAAAGCATCCATCAAAATAAACTTTTTCGATTTTCTCGTCAATACACTAACTTCATTCCCTGAATCAGGGTCAAGAAAAATTTTTCATACTTCGGGGATATGCGCAATCGATTCTCTGCATAAAATTACCCCGCCCAGATGGTGCGTTCAGGGCGAAAATAGAATTTTTCGATTTTCGCGTCAATACATAGGCTTAGGAAGCCTAAGCCACTAAGTCTAAGCCCAAGCCTAAGCCTCCCACTAAGTCAAGGCTAAGCCAAAACCCAAGCCTAAGCCTCCCACTAAGCCTAAGTCACTAAGCCCAAGCCACTAAGCCTAAGTCTCTCACTAAGCCTAAGCCACTAAGCCTAAGCCCAAGCCACTAAGCTTAAGCCTAAGCTAAGCCCAAGACTAAGCCTATACACCAAACCCATTCTCTGAATCAGGGTCAAGGAAGCGTTTTCATGCTTCGGGAATGTGCGTAATCGATTTCCCGCATAAAATTACCCCTATATCGGTCATTTTTAGAA
>OZJO01013194.1:0-24194 GCA_900406225.1 Acrobeloides nanus | reverse complement strand
TGGTCCTCCTCTCAATTTTGGGTCCATGCGATGGTCCTCCCCTTAATTTTGGGTCTATGCGTGCGTCGGTCAGGGGGGAGACTCCCCCCCCCCTTTGCCGACCTATGTGTAAAAAATTGAATGTAAAAATTCACAAAAATAGAATTTTTCAATTTTAAAATTCGATTTTTCAATTTTAAAGTGTTTTTCAAAAACATCTTTTTGTTTCCCTCTAATTTTTGAGAATTTGATAGCTCGTTTGAAATTTGTTATAACCACCTTTGACATCTGTAAAACATGTTGAATTGACGAAATTTTCCTAATTTTACGACTTTTTTCAAGGAATTGCCAGAAATTCGAGATGAAAAATTGCTTGAAGGTGGATTAAAAACAAACAATTGAATAGGTCAATTTGAACACCTAGGATTACAACATAACACAACACATTTCATTCAGAGCATTTTTGAGGCTCAAAGTTCAAGGGCCAACTGGTGTTCACAATTTACCTCATCTCCACCCTCGCCGCGAAGAATTTGGAAGAAGAAGAAGCACGGGTGGAAAAGGTGGAGGATGTGTGTGGATTTATTACCTCAGATTTTGATAGATGATATTTTTTATTTGAATTTTAATTTTTGGACATTAAAGTTCAAATAGTTTTTTAAAGAAATTTTTTGACGCTTCATTATGTGTTTAAATTGATATATGAGAGGTTGTTTCGAGGAGGTGCTATCAGATTCGGGTTCATTAGGTTCAATTTTATTAGAGAACTAGTCCATTTGGACAAAAAAATTTTATGTAAAAATTATATATTCGGAAAATTCATGAAAAATGAGCATTTTTTATTTTTAAATGCATGTTCTGAATCGTTGTAGTTTTCGAGGTAATTGCGTTTGAAATTTTGAATTTGTTACAAGCTCTTCGTTGTAATACACAAACTTTTTTGAATTTTTTTGGCGGAAAAGTCAATTTTTGCAAATTCTCATAACATGAACACTGTAGCAATTTTTTACAGCTATATAAGACGAATAAAATGGCGTCAAAATTATCCAATTTGAAAATTGTTTCGGATTATTGAAACGAAAACATGAATCAGAGTTTTCGTTTCAATAACCCAAAACAATGTTCAAATTGGATAATTTTGGTGTCATATTGTTCATCTCATTTAGCTATAGCAAATTGCTATGATGTTCATTTGATGAAAATTTAAAAAATCGATTTTTGAGAAAAAAAAGTTCAATTTTTCAAGCAAAATTCGATTTTTGAGAAAAATCGGAGCTCGTCTAGGGGGGGGGGGAAGCCACCCACATGATTTTTTTAGGTGCCTTCCCCCTTAAGCTTGACCCTGAAAATCAGGGTAGAACTGCGTTTCAACGCGAAAATTTTTTTCCGATTTTCTTCTAAAAACCGACTTTTTAGGGTAATTTCTAGGCGAAAAATCGATTGTGCGCATTCCCGAAGCGTGAAATTGCAGATGTGTGTATTGAAGAGAAAATCGAAAAATTTTGAAATTTCTCCCTCAAAATCATATTTCTGGGGGTAATTTCATGCGGAGAGTCGATTGCGCGCATTCCCGAAGCTTGAAAAGGTTTCTCTGACCCTGATTCAGAGAAATTAGTATATGTTGGATTTTCGCTTCAGTACACACTCTTATTTCCCTGAATCAGGGTCAAGGAAGCATTTTGACGCTTTGGGGATGCGCTGAATCGATTTCTCACATCAAATAACCCTTAGAACGATGATTTTAGAAGAAAAATCCAAAACTTTCATATTTTCTCTTCAATACACACATCTATTACCCTGAATCAGGGTCAAGGAAGCATTTTCACGCTTCGGGAATGCGCGCAATCGATTTTTGAGAAAAAATCGAATTTTTTCTTCTTCTTTTGTTCAAAAATCGAATTTTTGCTCAAAATCGATTTTTGAGCAAAAATTCGATTTATTTTTTTTTTTTTAAACTCAGAAAAATTTGAAAAGTAGCAAAATTGCCTTTTTTGGACACCCTGTAAAAAAATCCGACCCTTGCGTGATAAACTCACCTGAATAAAATTGAAAAATCGTGGCGAGAATTTGTTACGAAAACGAAAAATTGATTACGTCTTTCCTCCTTCAAATGATTTCATGACTATTTGCACAATGCGCTTAATGAATTTTAATTTTTGCCATAAAAATTTTTCTCCTTCTTTTCTATGCCTCATTTCGTGCTGCTCAATCTCACCGACGTCCATAAGCCATTAATATATATAGAAAAGATCGCCCCAAGGCGTCATTTTACACCCTCTCCATCTGCTCACTTTTCTCGTCGTTGCCATTTTTGGAGGGACTTTTAAGGACGCCGTTTCAAGATTCTTAGGGGATAATTTTTATTACTTTTTACTTCTCTAATTTTTCTTCCATGTAGATTCGATTTTGTCTTGAAAACAAGTCATTTATACTGAACAAAGTACAGCGTGAGTAAAAAAGTGCATTTTTGTGATTTTTGGGGATCGAAAAATTTTTTTTGGGACTGAAAATTTTTTTCTAAAAACGACCCATATAGGGGTAACTTGGTGCAGGAATCAATTGCGCGCATTCCCGAAGCATGAAAACGCTTTTTCTTAACCCTGATTCAGGGAATGGATTCTGTGTATTGACGCGAAAATCGAAAAAATGTCTATTTTTGCCCTGAAAGTATCCATCGGGGGTAATTTTATGCAGAGAATCAATTGCGCGCATTCTCGAAGCATGAAAACCCCAGAGGGATGCTTTCAAGGCAAAAATAAAATTTTTTAAATTTTCGCGTTAATACACAAAATCCATTCCTTGAATCCGGGCCAAGGAAAAGTACAAAAACGCTTTTCCTTGGTCCTGATTCAAGGAATGGATTCTGTGTATTGACGCGAAAATCGAAAAAATTTCTATTTTTGCCCTGAAAGCATCCATCTGGGGGTAATTTTGTGTGGGGAACCGATTGCATTCATTGATTTTCTCGCCAATACACCAACCCATTCTCTGAACCAGGGTCAAGAAAGCATTTTCATGCTTCGGGAATGCGGTCAATCGATTCCTCGCACAAACTCAGTTTTTGAGCAAAACTTCGATTTTGAGAAAAAATTCAACTTTTGAGCAAAAAGTTTAAAAAAAGTTATTAACCTAGTCGATTCAACTTTCATTATAAATAAATACATGGTGTCAATTGGTGCTTTAAACGTCACTTGGGGCTGTAGCTCAGTGGTAGAGCGCTCGCTTAGCATGCGAGAGGGCTGGGGTTCAATTCCCCACAGCTCCATTATGTTTTTGCACTTTTAATGCAGGTGTTTAAAAAAAAATTCAACGCATGAATTTTTTTAAACGCCTGCATTAAAGGGGGGAATTTATTGCAAAAATAGACGTTTTTAGAGAAAATACTCATACAAGTTTTGTAATATTGCAATATTTATGTAATTAAATGAAGAATAAACGGTTTTTATTATAAAAAGCGATATTTTTTTAGTATTTTGGCATGGCGTTTGATGTCTTTATGTTGATTTTTGGCAATATTTTGCGTATTTTTCTGTTTTCTCGAAAACCTGTCGACAGATTTTTATTTCCTATTGCAGATTTTTAGGAGGAACGATAAGGAACATTTAAAAAAAAATTTCCAAATTTGTTGCACAATTGACATTGACAAAGTTCTTGCAAAAATGAAAAAAATGACCCCAAATAACGCGTTTTACGTGTATTTTTTGAATTTTCTAACCTCTCTAAAACACCCCAGATAATTTTTTTCGGCCAAAATTTCTTTCTAGCAGATGTATTTCAATATGGAAAACATTTCTAGCGTGGTTTCGAAAAAATCCGAGAAATTTTTTTTCAATCTCATTTCTACTACTAATGTTTAAAAATGGATTTTTGCAATAAATGGTTCCCCCCTTTAAGCTTCGAATTTTTTTAAACACCTGCATTAAAAGTGCAAAAACTTAATGGAGCTGTGGGGAATTGAACCCCAGCCCTCTCGCATGCTAAGCGAGCGCTCTACCACTGAGCTACAGCCCCAAGTGATGTTTAAAGCACCAATTGACACCATGTATTTATTTATAATGAAAGTTGAATCGACTAGGTTAATAACTTTTTTAAAAATTTTTTGCTCAAAAGTTGAATTTTTTCTCAAAATCGAAGTTTTGCTCAAAAACTGGGTTTGTGCGAATTATGTTATTAGGGGGAGAAGTGAATTTCAAAAAATGCTTTTGTATGGAGGTAAAAATCGTCAAATTTCAGTTTTTTTTCGCGAAATTCATCTAACATTTCGCTATATCTTTTCCAGTTTTCATATCTATTTTTTCGTGAAAAAAGCGGAGGAGGGGTGAATTTTGTCTCAAAATTCGAAATTTTTCTCAAAAATTGAATTTACGTGATGCTATCATAATGAAAGTCACTTCAATTTTACAAAAATTGAAGGGCCCATCTCATTCTTATTTATCCGGCTTATTTAACCATGTTAACAAGCGAATACTCAAAAAACAAGCCTAAGATTAGCCGCTGAGATTCCTCACTAGACTAGATAGAAAAAAAATCCGACGGCGCATGAAAAAGCGCCACCAGAGAACCAACAGATGATATCATGTAAATTCAATTTTTGAGAAAAAATTTCGAATTTTGAGATAATATCNAAAAAAATCCGACGGCGCATGAAAAAGCGCCACCAGAGAACCAACAGATGATATCATGTAAATTCAATTTTTGAGAAAAAATTTCGAATTTTGAGATAATATCTCAAAATTCAATAAAATTCAATTTTTGACAAAATTCAATTTTTGAGCAAAAATTTCGAATTTTGAGAAAAAAATTCGATTTTTGAACAAAATTTTCGAATTTGAGATAAAATTAGATTTTGAATAAAATTCAATTTTTGAGTAAAATTCGATTTTTGAACAAAAATTTGATTTTGAGCTTTTACAAAAATTGAAGTATCCATCTCGTTTTTTACTGGCTTATTTAACCATGTTAACAAACTAATCCTCGAAAAACAAGCCGACGATTAGCCGTTGAGCTTCCTCACTAGAATAGATAGAAAAAATCCGACGACGCATGAAAAAGCGCCACCAGAGAACCAACCGATGAAATTACGTATTTTCTCACCCTATAAATGGGGAAAAGGAGAACACTCTTTTGGTTTCGGAATTTTTTTGCGACAACGAAGCGCCTAATTGCGGCACGGCTTCTTCTTTTTCGTTGTTTCGTGATGATCTTGGTCTCCTTTCACGCTGGCTTTGTTTCATTCGACAATGACGGCGGAAGTGTTATTGAGAAGGAGATGTGAGATTAGTCGTGTTGTTGTTGTCGCGCACGTAGAACGCACGGCCAGGGAAATAAACGGATTCCGGCCGGGGATCTGCGACATTCGAAACAGCGCGTTGGGTGGCGACTCGTCCATCTTGGCTATTAGCTAGAGATTTTTGAGGCAATTATCGGTGATGAGGAATTTTTGGGAGAAGAATTTTTTTTGAGAATGTATAAACTCTGTCTTACTGGAAAGATTCCTAGCTGAGCATGGAAGAATGGTTAGGGCGATGGCCGTTCATGTTAGGCGCGGGTTTGATCCCCATCAGGGTCGAAATTTTAATTTTAGCGAATCAAGAAAAGTTGTAAAAGCAAATCCCCCATAAAATTATATAAAAAAATTTTACCTATCTTTTTTTGATTTTGACTTCACGGGGATCGAATCACAGGTGGGCTACGGGGTGTCGTGACGACAGGGCAGGGTCGAGAGGGTTGTGCCGGGGGGGGGGGGGGAGGAGGAAGACCAGGGTTGTGGGATTGTGCTGGGGCCAAGAGGGTTGTGCTTTAAAAAAAATTACGACAGACCACGCACCCACGTGTGGATCGAACCCTCGATATTTGGGATGATCTTTTCCGCCACTTGCTCCTGCGCTACGACACTTTTCGTAAAGCTCGCCGTGAAAAAGGGTTGTATAGAATTTATTCAGACACTTCGGGTGAAAACACAAATCGAAATTTACACCTGCCGATTTTTTGACGTAACCAAATGAATGTTATGCATGCGAAAAGTTCATTTGTATAATTTTTTTAAGGCTTCTTCGTGTTTTCCCTTTTTTCATGCATTCTCATGTGTCTTCTCTTTTTATGGCTTCCATGTTTTTTTGATTGTATCTGATTCAGGGAATGGGGATGGGTGTATTAAAGCGAAAATCAAACATTTTCGGATTTTTATGAGAAAACCGTCGATTCTTAGGTTTTTCTAGGCGGGGAATCGATTGCGCGCATTCCCGAACCTTGAAAACGCTTCCTTGACCCTGATTCAGGGAAGAAATCGGTGTATTGAAGCGAAAATCCGAAAATGTTTGATTTTCGCTTCAATACACCGATTTCAATCAGGGTCAAGGAAGCATTTTCACGCATTCGGGAATGCGCGCAATCGATTTCTCGCATAAAATTAGCCCTAGAAAAGTCATTTTTATAAAAATTCAAAAAAATTTTGTTCGGAAGTGCTGCTGCAAAGTTTACCCCCCTTTAATATCCGAAAAATTCATAAAAATTGAGCATTTTTTGTGTTTACGACAACTTTTGAATCGCTCACGTTGTTGGGATATTTACGTGCGAAGTTGGCGATTTTTGAAATTTTTTTGTTTATTACAACGAAAACATGCACCTGGATGTTTCTGCAGGAATTTTTAACTTGCATCAATTCTCAACTTGAGTTAAAAATCTCACCATCGAAAAATGATATGGACAGGGTCCTTCGATCCATCAATTGCGCGCATTCCCGAAGCATGAAAACACTTCCTTGACCCTGATTCAGGGAATGAAGTTGGTGTACGGGCGAAAAATTTTTTGCTCCATTGTTTGTAAAGGAAATTTTTTTGAAAATCAAAATTTTGTCCTAGCGAGATCGAACCTGGGGGCCCAACGTTGCTTAACTTGCCAGATCGGACGGGCGGAGCCTTAGACCACTTGGCCATCGTCCCGAACATTTTTTCCCATTGGCAGCAGAAATGGACTTATATAGATCATTTTTAGTAAAAAAATTTTCCAGTCCTAAAAAATTTTTTCAGACCCAAAAATCACAAAAATGCACTTTTTTACTCACCCTGTAGATTATGGAAGCTAATTCTCGATAAGTGTTGTCCAGGCAACGGTGGAACTCGGAAGAAAGTGGATGGCACCCCCGCCGTGCATCCAAAGCCCGATGTCGGACAAGAAGAACAACTAATAAGAAGTAAAGGAAGAATCGACCTCAACGTGATTATTTGATGTGCTCACGATGTTGCTTTGCTTTTCTTTCGATTCTCCTTCTCATTAATGGGCTCGGTGTCGCTCGCAAATTTTCTCGTGCATTCATTTTTTAAAACATAAATTAGTTATATATACTCGAGCGTAATTGATTTAGAGTAAGGAACTATTCGACAATTTGTTGACGTTGCCTTGTTGTTGGGAAAAGTATCACTAGTACTTGTATTCATAAAGATCAGGATAATATCCCCCTCTTCTTCCCGATACTATAAAAATTATATATTCGAAAAATTCATGAAAAATGTAGCATTTTTTGTTTTTACGACAACCTCTGAAAAATTGTACTTTTTTAGATAATTGTGTTTGAAATTTGAATTAGCGTTCATGTTTTCGTTGTAATACACAAACTTTTTTGAATGTTTTGAGAAAAAATCGATTTTTTCAACTTTCAAAAATGAACATTGTAGCAATTTTTTATAACTCGCCGAGACGAATAAAATGACGCAAAATTGATTGAATTTGAAAAATGTTTTGGGTTATTGAAACAAAAACCCTGATTCAGGGTTTTCGTTTCAATAACGTAAAACAATGTTCAAATTGGATAATTTTGGCGTAATTTTATTCGCCTCATAGAGTTATAAAAAATTGCTACAATGTTCATTTTATGAAAGTTTAAAAAATCGATTTTTCCGCCAACAAAATTCAAAAAAGTTTTTGTATTACAACGAAAACATGAACACAAATTCAAATTTCAAACGCAACTCCCTCAAAAACTACAACGATTCAGAGGGTGCCGTAAAAACAAAACATGCTCCATTTTTAATGAACTTTCCGAATATATAATTTTTACATGGAGTTTTGTTTCCGAGTAGACTGGTCCTTTAACTTATTTAATCGTTTTTTTCTTGCTTTTTTATTTTCAAATTTTATTTCAACAAGCAACAATTCACCTTCGATCTCTATAGGAACAATGCAAAATGGCAAAGGCAAAAAAATGTGCAATTATCTTGGAAAATTTGTCGAAAAGCCGCCATTTTCATGAACGCTTGTGTTCCATTTTTCGCGAGTGAATCATTTTTGAAAAAATTATTTTGTCCATGAAGAAATTTGGAATTTCAATTAGCCATGCAAAAAAGGTCAGAAAAGTGCGTTCGAAAAATGACGTCAACAATTTGTTTGAAAAAATTTGAAAAGGAAAGATCAGAGAGGGGAGGTCCGTTTTTGAAATTTTTAGTCCCGAACCCCAAAAATAATATTACCATCTTATTCCACGCATAAAAATAAACAAATATTCAAAAAAATTTTCATCAATTTTGAATATGGCAAAAGAGTTCGCTCATAGCGGGAACGAACCCGTCCCTTCAGCATTCTAACCATTTGACTATGGGCTTGCAAAAATATTGAAATTGTCACGGGAACGGGATATACATAGCCAACACTTTTTATACATCTTGCCATGAAAAGATTTGTGCAGGATGAATAAAAAAAGTGCATTTTTTGAGCGAAAATTCGATTTTTGAACAAAAGCTTGTACACCAACTCCATTCCCCGAATCAGGATCAAGATAATTTTTTCATGCTTAGAAAATATGCGCAATTGATTCCCCGCATAAAATTACCCCTATATGGGTCAGTTTTAGTAAAAAAATTTCCGGCCCCACAAAAAATTTTTCGGGCCCAAAAATCACAAAAATGAACCTTTTTTTAAAACTCACCCCCCGTAAATAAAAATGATTGTTTACGTTCTTATCGTGCGATGTTTATATTTATCCAATAGCAAAAAGAAAATTTGAATCATTTTCTTCTTGACTAATTTCTCATAAACGATCATAGGAAAAGACTTTTGGTTCCGCAAGACTTACATCTTAATGCAACTATATTTTTTTAACCATTAGCTTATTGAAAAATTCACCTTCTTTTAAAAATCAGAAATTCTGTTCGAAAGTTTACCATCGAATAATTTCATTGTCGAAATTCGATAGCAGAATCATTTCAGACTAATTGAGTTGCCTGATTTGCAATAAATATGTTTATTGACACGAACGTGGCGAAAGTTATGTGGCGAAGTTATGTGGCAAAAGTTATAGTTTTTTTGCAACGTGGCGAAAGTTGTCGTGGCGAAAAGGGTGCGTTCAAGCATATTGAAAAGGTTGTTGAAAAGTTGTTAAAAAGTTGGGGGCAAGTTCACCTGGTTGCTGCCACTTTAACATTGACTAAACTCGGCAAAAAAATTTTTTATTTTCTTCCGGAGATTGCCCATTTAGGGGTAATTTTATGCGAAAAATCGATTGCGCGCACTCCCGCAGCCTCACCCCGTAAATAAAAGGATAGATCAGAGAGGGGGAGGTTCGTTTTTGAAAATTTTTGGTTTTTCCCGAAACCAAAAATAATATTACCATCTTATTCCACGCATAAAAATAAACAAATATTCAAAAAAATTTTTCATCAATTTTGAATATGGCAAAAAGAATTCGCTAAGCGGGATCGAACCCGTCCCTGGATGCTAGACGCACAGGCGTCTGGCATCTTAACCACTTGACTATGGGCTTAAAAAATATTGAAATTGTTGCGGGAACAGACTATAGCCGACACTTTTTATGCATCTTGTCATGAAAAGATTTGTTGTACAAGGTGAGTAAAAAAAGTGCATTTTTGAACAAAAATTTCGATTTTTGAGCAAAATTCGAATTTTGAGAAAAAATTCAATTTTTGAACAAAAATCTAGTTTTTAGGCAATTTGTAAAAGTACGACTGCGCCGAACACGCCGAACGAGGCACCAAATGGGGCGCCGAACACGCCAAATGGGTCCCAATTATGCCTAAGCCTAGGCTTAGACCTAAGCTTAGGCTTAGACTTAGGCATAGGCCTAGGCTTAGCCATAGGCCTAAGCCTAATTGGGACCCGCTTGGCGTGTTCGGAGCAGTGTTGTTCCCTGGAACTCGAGGAACCAACATTAACATGCATTTATTTTACCTTTATCAGAAATTTGAAACCTTTACCAACATGCCAGACTATTCGTCAGGCGTTAATCTCTATATTCCATATCTTGTACAGGTTTAACATATGGTATTAAAGGCCAATAAAGGCTATTAAAGGTCATTAAAGGTATTTATGCCTTTAGTGGCCTTTAATACCATATGTTAAACCTGTACAAGATATGAAATATAGAGATTAACGCCTGACGAATAGTCTGACATGTTGGTAAAGGCTTCAAATTTCTGATAAAGGTAAAATAAATGCATGTTAATGTTGATTCCTCGAGTTCCAGGGAACAACACTGGTTCAGAGCCCCGTTTGGTGCCCCGTTCGGCGCAGTCGTACTTTTACAAATTGCCAGTTTTTGAACAAAAATTCAATTTTTGAGTAGAAATTTGATTTTTGAGTAAAATATCGATTTTTGAGAAAAAATTCAATTTTTGAAAAAAAGTGCATTTTTGTGATTTTTGGGACCGGAAAATTTTTCACTAAAAATGACTCATATAGGAATAATTTTATGCGGGGAATCTATTGTGCACATTTTCTAAGCTGCAAAAATTATCTTGCCCCTGATTCAGGGAATGAATTCGGTGTATTGACGCGAAAATCGAACAAATTTCTTTTTTCACTTGTACACCAACTCCATTCCCTAAATCAGGGTCAAGATAATTTTTTCATGCTTAAAAATGTGCGTGATCGATTCCTCGCATAAAATTACCCCTATATGGGTCATTTTTAGTAAAAAAATTTCCGGTCCCACAAAAAATTTGTCGGGCCCAAAAATCACCCTTTTTTTAAAACTCACCCCGTAAATAAAAATGATTGTTTACGTTCGTGCCGTGCGATGTTTATATTTATCCAATAGCAAAAGGAAAATTTGAATAATTTTCTTCTTGACTAATTTAGAAATGCGAAGTCGACATCGTAGAAAAGAAGATTGATCGTAGTTGAACTGACTTTGATTCGCATTTGAAACTTTCATTTTGTACCCAACTAAATTGTTTTTTGTTGCTATATTCATTTTTACTACTAACTAACATATCTATAATCTATGGCAAAAATGAAGTTCCGGTCACTTGCTCTCAGTTTACGGGTATTCAATTTACGGAAGATGCATCAGGATCAAAATCCGGAGGTATGCAATTTTTTTTTTGAATGATAAGTGAATGGAACAAATATACTATTTTTTAAACTATCTTTGGCATTTTTAACTATCTTTATAGTTTTTTTCAATGTATCTTTCACAGAATCCATGATTCAGGGAATGGATTCTGTGTATTGACACGAAAATCGAAAAATTCAAATTCCCGAGCAATGGCGTAGTGAGGTAAGCATCGGATTAACAGTCAAAGGGCTGGAGAGTCGATCGGGGTTCAACATTCGAAATTTTTCGATTTTAAATATCAATGCTGCGTACAAACGCTTCCCTGATTCAGGGAAAGTGGTGGGTGTATTGAAACGAAAATGGACTAAAATTCGATTTTTTATCGCAAAACCGGCTGTTTAGGGGGTTTTCTAGGCGGGGAATCGATTGAGCGCATTTCTGAAGCGTGAAAATGCTTCCCTGATTCAGGGAAGTGGTGGGTGTATTGAAGTGAAAATGGACTACACACATTACTTGCCCTGAAACAGAGTCAGGGAAGCGTAGTTAAGGTTTGGGAATGCGCGCAATCGATTCCCTGCATAGAAAAACCCCTAAACAGCTGTAAGTTTAAGCCTAAGCTTAAACTTAAGCCTAAGCCCAAGCCTAAGCATAAGCCTAAACTTAAGCCTAAGCCCAAGCCTAAGCTTAAACCTAAGCCTAAGCTTAGCAAAATTCGATTTTTGCAACTTTTCACTTTAATACACAGGCCTTCCCTGAAACAGGGAAGCGTTTTTTCGCTTCGAAAATGTCAAATTCGTATTTCCCACATATTTTTACCCCTAGAGAGGTCATTTTCAGAAAAAATTTTTGAAAATTTTTTTACGTAAGTGGCCCCTCCCCTATTGTGTAGTAGTTCCAAAATTTTCTTCAAAGCCGCAAAAAATGGAACCTTGGTGAAATTGATCCATCTACCCTTTGACTATAAAATGTGATCACTTACCACTGCGCCATTTTTCCGGATTTTTTCGAATTCTGTTGACATTGAAAGACACTATAATTCTATCAACCCACACACATTTGACTATTTAAAAAATATTTCAATTGTCTTATTAAGCCTTTATATTTACAAATAGAAAAATATAATAACCGAGACCAACAAAAAACCTCTTCCTCGGCTTTTCGGAGGAACAATCGCGCGGTAGTCATACCCACACACAACTTTGTACATTACTCACTTTTTATCTTGTGCAAAAATAAAAATATTAACTGGCACGAACTTTAGCTTGTAACTGTCTGTGTTGTTGGGGTGGTTATTTGCTCTGTTCGTTTTTTGATCTGAAAAATTTCCCCGATTTTAAACATTTTCTCATCATCTGATAGCTTATATATTCGGAAAATTCGTGAACAATGGAGCATTTTTTGTTTTTACGGCATGTTCTGAATCGTTGAGTTTTTGAGAAAATTGCGTTTGAAAGTGCTCATGTTTTCGTTGTAATACATAAAATTTTTTGAATTTTTAACGAAAAAATCAATTTTTGCATTTTTTTAAATCAATTTTTGCCTCGATTTTTTAAATTTTCATAAATTGAATATTGTAGCAATTTTTTATAACTCGACGAGACGAATAAAATGACGCCAAAATTATAGAATTTGAAAATGGTTTTGAGTTATTGAAACGAAAACATGAATCAAGTTTTCGCTTCAATAACTCAAAACAATGTTCAAATTGGATAATTTTGGTCATCGCATTTAGCTAAAAAAATTATAGCTACAATGTTCATTTTATGAAGATTTAAAAAATCGATTTTTTCGCAAAAAATTTTAAAAAGTTGTGTATTACAACGAAAACATGAACAATTTCAAACGCAATTAATTATCTCAAAAACTACCGTTTTTGCTTCAATCTATTCGCATTAAAAAATACGACTTTCAAGGGCATCATTTTGCCCAGAAATTGTTTTCGTCGATGCGCTCCATATTTAAGATGGTCTACATTTTCATAACCAGAATGAGTATCTTAAACTATGATTTATTGAGGATCATATTAAAGCCTAAGGCGATGAGTTTTGCTTGGAATAGTCTAGGGCTTAGGATTCTGTTAAGAATATCTTTTTCTAAATAGTTGCTAGAAGTTTTATTTCAACAAATATTGTCTAATTAGTCTAAATTCAAATGTGGAAATTCAATGGCGCAGTGGTAAGTAGCGCTATGTTTAAGGGGACAAGGAAATAAGTAAGATCATGAAATTTCAAAACAAGCATAAACTCTGTTTCATAGCCTTGGAACACTGTTTCATAGGCTTGGACTTAAGCTTAAACTCTGTTTCATAGCCGAGATTCGGACGCGCATGGCCGAATGGCTAGAATGCTGGGCATTCATGTTATTGACGCGAGTTCGATCCCATTGGAGTCGAAATTTTTATTTTGACCAGTCCATTTTTGGGGGTTGATTTCATGTGATAGAGCACAAAATTTCGAGCATTTTTTGCTTTTACGACACTACTTGAAAATTTAACTATAAAAAGTTATGAGTAAAAAATTGCGAAAAAAATTCAAACGAGTTTGTACATATAAACGAAGAGCCGGCACTCATGCATTTCGTTTCAATACACAAGCTTTTGACGGAAAATTCCATTTTTTCCCTAATTTTTTCAACTTTCATAAAATGAACATTGTAGCAATTTTTTATAACTTGCCTCGCCGAGACGAATAAAATGACACCAAAATTATCCAATTTGAGCATTGTTTTAAGTTATTGAAACGAAACCCTGATTCATGTTTTCGTTTCAATAACCCAAAACATTTTTCAAATTCAATAAATTTTGCGTCATTTTATTCGTCTCGGCGAATAAATAAAATGCTACAATGTTCATTTTATGAAAGCTTAAAAAATCGGTGCAAAGTAATCACATTTCAAAACAATTTTTTGGACCCAGAGAACTTTTAACTGGTCTCTGAAACTTTTATTTGTACAAACTCTGTTTGCCACCACTCAAAGATTGTTATGCATTAGCACAAGGTGTCCGGGAAAAATGGTTGCTCTTAGTAGGTCGAGTTACCGCAACATTTATTATGATTTGTGGTATAAACAAGTAGGCTTAGGCGTGGCTTAAGATTAGTTTTGGGCTTAGGCTTAAGCTTGGGCTTAAGCTTAGGCTTGTGCTTGGGCTTAGGCTTAGGCTTGTGCTTGGGCTTGGGCTTAGGCTTGGGCTTAAGCTTAGGCTTGTGTTTGGGCTTAGGCTTAGGCTTGTGCTTGGGCTTAGGCTTGGGCTTAGGCTTGGGCTTAGGTTTGGGCTTAGGCTTAAGCTTGAGCTTAAGCTTAGACTTGGGCTTAGGCTTGGGCTTAAGCTTAGGCTTGTGTTTGGGCTTGGGCTTAAGCTTGGGCTTGGGCTTATGCTTATGCTTATGCTTAGGCTCGGGCTTAGGCTTGGGCTTAGGTTTAAGGTTAGGCTTGGGCTTAAGCTTAGATTTAGGCTTAAGCTTGGGCTTAAGCTTAGTCTTAAGCTTATTCTGGGCTTTTTTTTAGCTTGGACTTACATGGAAGGTAGTATAAACAATTGTCCTATGGATTTTCTTCATAATAGAATTTTGTTCAAAAATTAATTTTCAACAAAGTTGTTCCTGAGATTACGGCGAACAACTTTGTAGAACACCACTTTTTGTGAAAAAATCTCTGTTATGGTGAAAATCCTTATGAAAATTAATGAGAATCAACACTTTTTTCCGGCCACCTTGTAGCGTTGTGTACATTATTTTTCTTGCTAAAAGATCACCTTTTTTCGAGAAGATACCTATTGTTGGTCTCCAAATAAAAATGTCATACGGGGAAAGAATTTTTCGAGATTGGCTATTTTTACGAGACGACAGACGGACATATTAGTGATCGAGTAGTCAAAATCAATATGGATAGAAAGAGTAGAGATCGGGTTAGAGAAGTGGGACTTTTTTCGTTTGTTTGATAGAAAGTGACGCTATAGCGCCACTTTCATACATCATCCAAAATTCGTTCACTTTTGGGTACTCAGAAAAAAATTTATGATTATCTAGGGCTTTTTTCTACTTATATTTAGATGAAACTTGATATCTTTTTTACCATTTTTCATATATATATAGTATACATATTTTATATAGTTTAAACTTGATGTTTTTTTCTTCATGTTTCATCTCGGTTTTAATTTGCTCTTTTATGACACTTCTTTACATATTTCCGACTTCTTGGCTTTATTGTTTCACACGAGTCTCAAAGCCCCCTGGGCGGATGAATGGGGCGTTGTGCATGTGCTACAATTTTATAGAAACTTTATCGCTCATTCAGCTCCATACTTTGTTTCATGAAAAATGAGAAAATCCACACAACTTTTTTATTTGCCAGTTTTCTTCCCCGGTCTATGCGGTGTCACATTCAGAATAATTTTGTGTCAAAATCATCTGTGATAAAAAAAAAGTAGAAAGAGTTGGTTTTTTTAGCCTTGAAATTTTGCTCACATCTAATCGGTTTTTGATAGTGCGAGCGTGTAGCAAAGAAGCAAGTGGCGCCGATATGATTTTTATAGCGCTGGTTCGAACTCGTCAGTGTCGAAATTTCATAATTATTCTGATTTTTTGTCGTAATAATTTTTTGTTAGGCTTAGGTTAGGGCTCAAGCTTGGACCTAGAATTGGGCTTGGGCTTAGGCTAAAGCTTAAGAATGGGCTTAGGCTTATTCTTGGTTAGCTGAAACTTGGCTGTTCCTCCTTACTCGCGTTTGTCACTGAACCTTATTTTTAGAATTTTTTTCACGTTTCCGAAAAAATTCGGAAAATTGAATTTTCCTTCAAATTAGCCTTCTTTTTTTTATTATCCATGGTATAAATTTGTCATGTTGTATTCCAGAGACATGACAAAATTTTGCTATTCTTTTCATCGTTTTTTGACGGAAGCATTTCCCTGGGGAGTTGTCACCTTTGTTAGCATTATTCGGTCAAATTTCAACGCACCGGATGACTCTCCCGCAAATTATGTGGTGCTCGCTGTCTCTTGGCTTTTCGTCTTCATGACATTGGGCTTGTTGAAGCCATTTTGGCGAATTTTATTAGTGTGTAAAATGGGCTTAATCGAATTTGTTCGAGATCATGTTTTTTGGTGGGTATAAATTTATTTTCGTATGAACTTTTTTTAAATAGAAAATTGGATTTTTGAAGCCAAAAAATCTTATTTGGATGAAATTCTTTTACAAAATAGATCTTAAGCCTAAGCTTAAACCCAAGCCTAAACCTAAGCCCAAGCTTAAGCTTAAGCCTAAGCCCAAGCCTAAGCCCAAGCTTAAGCCTAAGCCCAAGCTTGAGCCTAAACCTAAACCCAAGCCTAAGCCCAAGCCTAAGCCCAAGCTTAAGCTCAACCCTTTCAACATCTTATCATTTTCTCAAATTTTTATGTATTCTTATTTTTTATGTGTTCAACAAATTTTTTTGCCAAAAAATTTTGAATAAAAATTTAACAAATTCCCTCTATTAGCTCAAAAATTTTTTGATTAGACTATTGTTAAACTAACAATATTTTTTCTGGCTTGGCTTTTCTCACACTTGATGGCCGATATGCTGTCGGAAAAAATTCTTTGAAACATCGAAATAAATTTTCACAATTTGTTTTTTTCATACTTGTCTAATCTCGGTCTAATTTTTTTCAAAAACGTCTGAATATTATATTTTATTGCATTTTTTATCATTTATTCATGACGTTTTCGAAGAAGGAGAAATTTTTCGCACAATTTTTGAAATAAATTTTTAATGATAGCATTTTTGATTTTGCCTCGAGTTGATGACTTTCTAAATGCTTTTTTAAATTAAAAATGAGTCTGGAAGTTGGAAAAGTGCTTGTTGGAAATTGTTCTTTAGTGCTTTTATTGAAAAATTTTTATACACTTTGGGTGTATTTAAAAAACAAAGACGGCATTCTTTTTAGCTCGACGAGGCGAACAAAACGACACCAAATTTATCCAATTTGATAATTGTTTTGGGTTATTGACACGAAAGCCCTGAATCAGAGTTTTCGTTTCAAGAACCCAAAACAATTATCAAATTGGATAAATTTGGTGTCGTTTTGTTCGCCTCGTCGAGCTACAAAGAATGCTGACTTTGTTTTTTAAATACACTCAATAATTAAGCGTATTTAAAAAAATGTAAAATTCAGGGTTTTCGTGTCGATGTTCAGACACATTCAACCCGTTTCGAGACGGCTAGCGCATCAAATTGCGTTTCGAGGCTACTAGCGTTCACCCCTAAGTCCAAGCTAAACAAAAACCAAGCTTTAGCCAGGTCAAGAATAAGCTTAAGCCTAAGTCTAAGCCTAAGTCTAATCTTAAGCCTAAGCCCAAGCCTAAGCCCAAGCTTAAGCCTTCCAATATCTTATCATTTTCTTAAATTTTTATACATTCTTATTTTTTGATGTGTTCAACAAATGCTCAAATCTTCATGAATTTTCATAAAATCAACAAAAATTTGTAACTTTTTTTCGAATCGACTGGTCCTTTAACATTTTCTTTTTCCCAGACATTTAAAACTTTTTATAAAAATTAAATTTTTTCGAGAAATAACATTTTGAAAAGGCTTGCTTGTGTCCTTTATGAATCATTTTTTGTGCTGAAAAATATGAGCATAACAATTTAATTCTTCATCTATAAGTGATTCTATGTTTATTCCTAAAATTGGGACTAATTTTTGACTTTAATTTTAAAAATTCCTTTTAGATCCAATAAGAGAAGCCAATTTTAGGATTTTTTGCCATAAAAGTCGTACAAAAAATCTAAATGGACCAGTCGACTCGGAAAAAAACACTATAAAAAAGTTATATATTCGGAAAGTTCATGAAAAATGGAGCATTTTTTGTTTTTATGGCATGTTCTGAATCGTTGTAGTTTTGGAGGGAATTACGTTTGAAGTTGACGATTTTTGAAATTTTGTGTATTACAACGAAAACATGAACGCAAATTCAAATTTCAAACGCAATTATCATTTTTCATGAACTTTTCGAATATATAACTTTTTCATAGTGTTTTTCCCGAGTCGACTAGTCCTTTAAACAAACAACGTAGAAAAATTAGCACATTTGTTACCTTAAAATTTGTCTTAATTCCTATACTCTGATTCATGGAGGGCTTCAAAAAAGCTGAGCGCAACTGGCCGAATGGCTAGGATGCTAGCCATTCATATTATTCGCGTGGGTTCGATTCACCAGGACTAGCTTGTTGAATCTTGTCATGGAGACAGAGTTGAGCATTTTCTTTCTCATATAATTTTCAAAAGTGCGTAAAATTCAATTGTTTCGAAAAAATTTGGCCAAAAAACTTTAGTCTGTTTCAAGTGTCATCAACTAAATTGAGTTTTCTCAGAGATTTTCAAAATTGGCTTAGTTTAATTTTTTTTGTCTCTTTTACTCGTAGCCAATGAGTTCTAAGAATGTCTTCCTAAATGTCTATAAAGAGGAGATTTTGCAAACTCTTATAACTTTTGGTATATTCTATTTTAATTACGGCGAACCATTTTGCAAAAAGAAGTTCCGCGTGGGTATGACTTTTTTTGGCTATGGCTTAGGCTTGGGCTTAGGCTTAAGCTTCGGCTTATGCTTAAATAGTTTTTGGAGAAGAAACTAAAAAAGTATTAGCCATATCTCTCATCAGGTTTTCATAAATCAGGGTTTTCGTTTCAATAACCCAAACATTATTCAAATTCAATCATTTTAGTGTCATTTGATTCGTCTTGACGAACTAAAAAAATGCCGTCTTTCTTTTTTTTAATGTAAAAGGCAAAAAAGTTAAAAACAATTGGACGCAAGCGATATTCAAACCTGCCCCGTTAAAGTACAATCCTACAGTCCTAACCATTCGGCCACCATGGTTTGCATGAGCGGAACTTTTTTTGCGATCAGTTCGTTGTGTAAGAATATGAATTTTTAGTCTTTTTTGTGTTTTGGAATTTTCATTCTTTCATCGCTTAATTTTTTCTATTCAAAATTAAATCCTTGGCCGGCGGACTGACTCTCGATTTTCACGTCATTTCCTTAAGACTGAAAAAATGGAAAAAGCCTTTGTCGACATTTGAATGATAGAGTGCTTATTTTATAATTTTTATGTGGGCCAATTTTCTGTTCATTAAAAAAAAATTATTCTTCTACTGATCTTTTTTAATATACTCAAAAATCTTCTATGTTTCAGACAGCATGAATCAGGGAAAATTTATTGAAGGGAAAAGCCAGACAGCGAAAATTTTGCGTAGGTAGGGAGATGTGGGGCACGATATTTTAGAATTCAATTTTGACTTAAAGGACCAGTCCACTCGGAAAAATCTGATTCAGGGAAAGGAAGCGTGTATATTGAAGCGAAAATGAATAAAATTCGGAAAAGAAAATCGACTGTCTAGGAGTTTTTCTATGCGGGAAATCGATTGCGCACATTTTCAAAGCATGAAAATGCTTCCTTTAACCTAATTCAGGGAAGTAACGATGTAAAATAGATCGATTCTCCGCCTAGAAAAATCCATAGACAGCCAATTTTCCGGAGAAAATCCGAATTTTGTCATTTTCGCTTCAATACACACACCCCCTTCCCTGAATCAGGGTCAAGGATTTTCATTTTCGTGGTTTGGAAATGTGCGCAATCGATTCCCCGCCTAGAAAAACTCACGCAGAAGTCATTTCCGTAAAGTTCCGACGCAGTGCTCAAAAGCACCATATCAAATTATCGAATTTGAAAAATGTTTTGTGTTATTGAAACGAAATCCCTGATTCATGGTTTTCGTTTCAATAACCCAAAACATTTTTCAAACTCGAAAATTCTGGTGTCATTTGATTCGTCTCGTCGAGTTATAAAAAACGCTGTAACTTATCTTTTTCTAAATGTTCAAGGATTTGAAATTTTATAATGATTCGTTTCAATAAACAATCTGATTGATCACAAGCTTTCGTTTCAATGTTCAAACTAGTTTGAAAATTTTTTTTCTCAATTTTGTTTCACTCATAACTTTTTACGGTTAGATTTTCAAGTAGTGCCATAAAAGCAAAAATGCTCCAAATTTTGTGCTCTATGGCATCAACTATCCCAAAAGTGGACTGGTCCTTCAAATTTCTGTTTTCATCGCATCTCATTTTTTCCACTAAAAGCTATTTACACTTTCAAAAAAACTTCTCCTCCTCATGTTCATCTTCAAAAGCTCAAATTTCTGAGCCACCCATTCCTTATATATGATTACAGGGTGTATAAGAAAAAACCTGGGCGATTTTTTCATGTTTTTCGATCCGAATATTTTTTTTAAATCTTAAAAATGACCCATATAAGGGTAATTTTATGCTGGGAATCGATTGCGCGCATTCCTGAAGCTTGAAAATGCTTTCCTAACCCTGAATCAGGGAATCGGAGTGTGTGTATTGAAGCAAAAATCGAAAATGTTTAGATTTTCTGCCTAAAAATGACTTTTTGGGGATAATTTTATGCTAGAAATCGATCGCGCGCATTCTCAAAGCTTGAAAATGCTTCCTTGACCTTGATTCAGAAAATAAGTGTGTATATACACATTTACTTTCCTGAATCAGGATCTGGGAAGCATTTTCAAGCTTCGAGAATGCGCGCGATCGATTTCTCGCATAAAATTACCCCCAGAAAGTCATTTTTAGGCAGAAAATCTAAACATTTTCGATTTTTGCTTCAATACACACACTCCGATTCCCTGATTCAGGGTCAGGGAAATGTTTTTAAGCTTCAGGAATGCGAGCAATCGATTCGTCGTATCAAATTACCCCTATATGAGTGATTTTTAGGATTTTGAAAAAAAATTTCGAGTTGAAAAAACAGAAAAATTCGCCCAAATTCCGGTTTTTTCTTATACACCCTGTTTATATACGAAAATTCAATTGGTAAAATAAAGTTAAGGAAATTGGATTTTGGCCCAAATTCGTTGAAGCGACGAAATAAACGGGGAGGTCAATCTTTATTGTGTGGCCGGATGAAGTCTTCATTTTTTATTGATGCACTTTCAATATTTGTCGAGAGACAAATATATAATATGTGTTGAATAAAGAGAAATCTTTTTTGTTTGAGGCGATACATTTCAAGCTTTCTTTCTCATGCGTGAAAATTTGAACAAAAAATTTTTTGTTTTTGGTTTAAATTTTTCACAGGAAAATTTTGAATTTTACATGAATTTTTTTGTGTTTGTCCTCGGAAATTCTCAAGAATTTATATTGTGTGGTGGCAAAACTAGGTCAACCATTATAGGAAAATTTTTTGACTATTGTTTCAAATGTAAATATCAAAAATTCATGTTTCTTATAAGTCGGTTTTATTTATGATGTGTTAAAAAATATGCAAATTTTGATTTTCTTTGTTGAATTAAAAATATTCAATGCTTTTTTAGTTTTTTCTCCAAAAACTACTTAAGCTTAAGCCCAAGCCTAAGTTCAAGCCTAAGTTCAAGCCTAAGCCCAAACCTAAGCTTAAACTTAAGCCTAAGCCCAAGCCCAAACCTAAGCTTAAACTTAAGCCCAAGCCCAAACCTAAGCCTAAACTTAAGCCCAAGCTTAAGCCTAAGCCCAAGCCTAAGCTTAAACTTAAGCTTAAACTTAAGCCCAAGCCTAAGCTTAAGCCTAAGCCCAAACCTAAGCTTAAACTTAAGCCCAAGCCTAAGCTTAAGCTTAAGCTTAAGCCTAAGCCTAAACCTAAGCTTAAACTTAAGCCCAAGCCCAAGCCTAAGCTTAAGCTTAAGCTTAAGCCTAAGCCTAAACCTAAGCTTAAAATTAAGCCTAAGCCTAAGCCCAAACCTAAGCTTAAACTTAAGCTTAAACTTAAGCCTAAGCCCAAGCATAAGCCTAAGCTTAAGCCTAAACCCAAGCTTAAACTTAATCTTAAGCCTAAGCCCAAAATTTGATTTCAAGTGCAGGCTCTTCGTTTCAATGTTCAAACTTGTTTGAAAAAATTTTATTCGCGATCTTGTTTTGCTCATAACTTTTTACCGTTAGATTTTCAAGTAGTGACGTAAAAGAAAAAATACTCCAAATTTTACACTTTCAATTTCTTTTGAATTTTTTCATTATTTGGTTATTGCTTGGAAAATTAGCTTGAATAAACTATAGACTGAAATGCACTTTCGATGAAATTCTATGCCGGAAATTTGTGTTCTACTCGAGCGTTCAAACATAATTGTCCTTATAATTGGTACTTAAATTTTTCAATGCTCGTAAAAACTTCTTAAAAGATCAGTCCCCACTCGAAAAAATACTTTGTAAAAATTATGTATTCGGAAAATTCATGAAAACTGAGCATTTTTTGTTTTTACGGCATGTTCTTTTTGTTTTTACGGCAATCGCTGTAGTTTTCGAGATAGTTGCGTTTGAAATTGTTCATGTTTTCGTTTTAATACACAAACTTTTTTGAATTTTTGAAAACATGAACAATTTTAAACGCAATTATCTCAAAAACTACAACGATTCAGAACATGTCGTAAAAACAAAAAATGCTCCATTTTTCATGAATTTTCAGAATATATAATTTTTGCGAACGAGTTTTTTCCGAGTCGACTGGTTCTTTAAGGTTATAAAATGATTATATAGTTTTTCATATTATTTCACAGATTGTAAACTTGTTGAGTAAAAAATTGAAAATTTTTTCAAAATTTTCCCTTTATTTTAAAAAAATTTTATAGCTCCATGAGTGAACTTTGAGCATCCACCACTTTTATGTGTTATCTATTCTGCATGTTTTTGCCAAATATGGCTTTTTTTAGTAGGGAATTTGTTTCCATTTTTAATTTTTGATGGATTTCTCTCTGGAGAGGCATGAATTTTATGATGTAATGGGGTGGAAAATTTTCATTCGAAAAGAAAACAATTCTCAGAAATTTGTTTTTTATATGTTTTTTTGGAATGAAAATGAAAATATTTTGGAAAAATATTGGTTATAACTTTTTTTAAAGGTCAGCAAGAGGTTATTTTCAATATGAAATTTTATGAAGAAAACTTTGTAGAACATCATTTTCCCGGAAAAATTTGTTTTACTGGGGATAACAATTAGATTTTTTGATCAAAATTTGTGAAAATTTGCCTGAATCAGGGGCAAGAATTTGAATTTTGGTAAAAAAAATAGAATTTTGACTAAAAAATCGAATTTTGAAAAAAAATTAAATTTTGGTCAAAATTCGATTTTTTGAAAAAAATTCAATATTTTGATAAAAAAATAGAATTTTGGCACAAACAAATCGAATTTTTGTCAAAATTCGAATTTTGACCAAAATTCAATTTTTTGATCAAAATTCAATTTTTTGCGCTAAAACTCGATTTTTGGTAAAAAAATTGAATTTTTGCCAAAAAATCAAATTTTGGTAAAAAAATTGAATTTTGGTAAAAAAATTGAATTTTTGCCAAAATTCAATTTTTTGATCAAAATTCAATTTTTTGTGCCAAAAATAGATTTTTGGCTAAAAATCGAATTTTGGCACAAAAAATCAAATTTTGGTAAAAAAATTGAATTTTGGTCAAAAATCGAATTTTGGCCTAAAAATAGAATATTTGCTAAAAAATCGAATTTTTGCCAAAAATCGAGTTTTGGCCAAAATTCAATTTTTTGTGCCAAAAATAGATTTTTGGCCAAAACTCGATTTTTGGCTAAAAATCGAATTTTAGCACAAAAAATTGAATTTTGGTAAAAAATCGAATTTTAACAAAAATTGAATTTTGACCAAAAAATCAAATTTTGGTAAAAAATTGATATAGACCCCCCCCCCCGCCAGAGGAGTCATTTTCGCAAAGATTCGACTCAACACTCAAAAAACTTGGAAATTATGCATCGACCCAATAAAAGAACGAATCCAACCAACTGCGCCATATGTACACAAATTTTAGCGTTGACTAAACAAATTCAAATTTTTCTTTTTTTTACATGCTCTTCCCTTATGAGTCTTTATTCTATTCTTGGCATTTCTAAAAAAAAT
>OZJO01013191.1:0-46431 GCA_900406225.1 Acrobeloides nanus | reverse complement strand
TTTCATATTTGTTGGGAAATCAATAAAAAATTTTACACCTGCGTTTGCTTAAAAAGTGCCAAAAATGGGGGTTAAATATGATTTCAAATCTTGTTAGAAAATCATTGGCATAACCAGATCGATTTTGGGACCCCGGGGGAGGGGGTCCCGTAGACCCTTTTGATTTGTTCAAGAGTCAGGACCTTTGATTTTTGTTCCCCATAGCCGAAAACTTTCTCTAGTACAAAAAATCAGCCGATTTGGAGAACTTTTTGAAAAAAGAACGAATGGGGGCTGTACTATAGCTAATCTTTGAAAAATGCTCCCTCCATTACATTGCCGTAAGCAAAAAAATTTGGGGGAGGGGGTAGTTTATTAATTTTCTCCAAAATTTTTTTCGCATAATCATTTTTTAATAATTTGGGATTTTTGATCAAAATTAGATTTTTGAGAAAAAATTACCCCCTCCCCTTGCCTACAGTACTGATACTCCCTTTATTACTCTTCTTATTTGTAGGTTTGCTTAGTATGCAAGAAAATCTATTATCAATGGTTTCATAAGATTTTATAGCTCCTAACATAAAATTAATTTTTAATCCTACATTAAACATGTAATGTTTGTGTCTGTGTGTTCAGAGATCTCGGGAATATTAGATTTAAACCTCACTTGCTATTGCAAAGTTGTAGGGGACGATGAGAGAAGACGATTGACACCAAAATCAGAGACAACAAATTTTTTTACTTTTTATTCCTTGGGCCAAGGCAATATTTAAATCTGTTGTGTTGTTGAACAACAGTTTTAACGTGCAAATCTATTGGCCAAGGCAAAAAATTCGAAATTTTAACATTTTTGTCAAAAAATTTTATATTGAACCGTTCGGAGTGCTGCTCGTGTCACTATCGGAGAATCCGCGAGCGCCGTAGGCGCTCCGCTCTCGGTATTCTGGCCTATAATCGAAGATTTCATCTATTCCTTGAACAAACATAGATTTAGCAATTTCTTCAATAGATACTAGATTCGTCAAAAGAGATTAATATTCAAATCAAAAAGTGCTCTTTCTATATGAAGAGGATAAGTTCTAACCATAGAGCAGGCACTTTGCTACAAACGCCAGTTAGTGATGCACAAAAGGATAATATCCCCTTTTCTTTTAATTTTGATGAGATTGTCAAAATATTTCAACTAGAAAATTACCGATCCAACTTTCTTCTCATGATATGGTCATTTTTGGGATATACACGGTGTCCCCAACAAAATGGAATTTTGTTTTTTAAGATGAATTTCGGATCCGGAATTTTGTTCTCTAAAAATATCCCAAAAATGACCATTTTTGCTTCAAAATCCCAATTTTTCCTTGAATCAGGGCCAGGAAAGCATTTTCACGCTTTGGGAATGCGCGCAATTGAATAAAATAATTCAGTAAATATATAAAAAATATCCCTAGAGAGAAATTTTTAGAAAAAATTTTCTGGGTTCTAAATTCATGTAAAAAACACAAAATTTCACTTTTTGGATGCAGCATGTTATTATTGTTTAATTCTGGCATTTGATCATTTCCCATAAAACAAAAAATGTCTATCCATTTTTTGTAATTGTTATCTTCTTTGAAGGTGGATGAATTTTCTTTTACAAAGTGGCTAAAAAAATGTACTTTTGCGAATTTTCGGGCAATTTTTTGCAATAAAATTTTTCTCAAAATGACCTAATGGGGGGGGGGTTTCTATGCGAGAAATCGTTTGTGCGCATTAAAAAATTTTGAAAACGCTTTCCTAACCATGAAATCGCAGAAATTTTGAAAAAAACGGAAATTTTTGGATTATTTCTGCAATTTCATGATCGGGAAAGCGTTTTCACGATTTTTCAATGCGCACAAACGATTTCTCGCATAGAAAAGCCCTTCATAGGGTCATTTAAAAAAAATAGTTTTTCAAGAAATTAGTCGAAAATTCT
The DNA here is from genome assembly GCA_900406225.1 of Acrobeloides nanus. Taxonomy (NCBI): domain Eukaryota; kingdom Metazoa; phylum Nematoda; class Chromadorea; order Rhabditida; family Cephalobidae; genus Acrobeloides; species Acrobeloides nanus. The sequence continues at coordinate 44,501 of OZJO01013191.1, read as the reverse complement.
CAAAAGTACGATTTTTTAGCCACCCTGTAAATTGATTTACAGCGTGGACCTCAAAAACTGGAATTTTGACGTTTTTGGTAAAAAATTGAAACTATGACGATTTCATGGCTAAGTTAGCATTTTCAGAATTTGTTAATGCGCACAATCGATTTCTCGCATAAAATTATCTCTAATATCACTTTTTGAAAAAAATTTCGCAAATTTTTTCGTCAAAAAACGGCAAAATTTCGGTTTTTTAAAGTCCATCCTGTATTTTATTAAAATTGCCATTTTTTCACATTTTGTTGGAGAGCACTTAAAATTTTCTTTTGAAAGTAAAAATGATAACATGACACAAATATTGAATTGAAATCCCAGTGCTTTTTGAGAGACTGCATTCCCGTTTTAATCGTACATTTTTTAGTTTCTCACCGACTGATATTAAATTAGCTACCGCTTCTGATGATGGAACGGCCAGGATTTGGGATTTTGCTAGATGTGCTGAAGAACGTATATTACGTGGTCATGGTGCCGATGTTCGTTCAGTGGATTGGCATCCGACTAAAGGCCTAATTGTCACCGGTTCGCGAGATTCTCAACAGCCAGTCAAATTATGGGATCCAAAAACTGGACAATGTTTAGCCACATTGTACGTTATACGTATACACAAACACCTCCCAAAATTTCGACCCTTTACGCGCGGAAAAAATCACCTTGATTCCTCAAGGTGATTTTTTTGCAATTTTTCACCGAAAATCGGAAAAAAGGCCTTGGTCTCCCTTATGTTGTTTTTTCAAAAATTTTTTGTTGAAATCTTGATATTTTTAGCAAAAAACAGGTGCAAAATTTTTACAAAAATGATCGTTTCGAAGTTGCAAATGCTCGGACAATTAAGATTTTTAGTGAAAATATGCCAAATTTTGGACATTTTTGTTGAAAAAATAAGAAATTTTGAACGATTTTGGTCCCACGCGCGGCGCGCGACTTCCCCCCTCCCCAATTTGTGGGAGGGGTGTACATGTGTATTGTTGGTCTGATTTTTTGTTGTAAATTATCTAAAATTTGATATTTTAGGCATGACCATAAAAACTCGGCGATGGCGGTCGAATGGAATAAAAACGGAAATTGGCTTTTAACAGGATCGAGAGATCATTTAATCAAATTGTATGATATTCGAATGATGCGCGAAATGCAAACTTTCCGAGGGCATAAGAAAGAAGTTACTTGTAAGTCAATGGCAAGGGTGCCAAGTCTTCTGATTTTCCATAAATGTGCTGATTTTGAGTTGTCAAATCTGATTGTTGTGATACGAAATTTTGTCAAATTTATAACAAATATAATGGAAAATTATCATTTTGCTGATTTTTGAAGTCAGATTTTCTGATTTTGAAAAATGTTCTTGGCATCCCTGGTCAATGGGTTTAATATTATATATATTTTTTTAAGCTTTGTCATGGCATCCTATCCACGAAGACCTCTTTGTGAGTGGTGGCGGTGATGGCTCGTTGGCATATTGGCTTGTTCATAACGAAAAAGAACTAGCTCTCTTGGAACAAGCGCACGATCAAGCTGTTTGGACCATGGAGTGGCACCCGTTAGGCCACCTTCTCGCTACTGGTTCGAATGATAACAATACCAAGTTTTGGGCGCGCAATCGTCCCGGCGATACACAAGAAGATATTTTTGGTCTATCTCCAATTACGGGTGTTCTAACAAGTCAAACTCAACAGCAGGCAAACTTAACCGCTAGTAAAATGAGTGAAAGAGGAGGAGAGGCTGTTGGTAGAGGCGGCATGATGGAAAATGCTAGAATGGAAGTAGATGAGGCATCGGCGTCAGCTCCTGTGATTCCTGGTATGTGTTGAATAGTTCGGCACTAAGACGGGATTCACCTCATACATTTCCAGTAGGGAAAGGAGGACACTGGCCTGGGAGGGTGTCAGTGGGTGGATGATTTTTGTGATGTTTTTTGTCTATTTGGATGGGTGAAATTTTTTCAAAACTATCTTGGTCCCCATCCTTATTTTTTCTCTCAAAATTTTATACGCAGCCCCCATAAAATTTTTTCTTACGATAATTTAGGTATGGGATTGGATGAGCAAATATATGAAGGAATGAACAGGGATGTATCAGCAGTGCCAATTTATGCAAGCAGTTTACCCGGATTAGGCACCGGTTATATGAACGACACATCAGTAAGCTCAGCCTTTTTTTAATTATTTTAGTACCGGGAGCCAAGCGCTCGGGGCGTGATTCCGAGTAACACTTTCGGTCGTTTTAGAGTAGAATTATCTCATCATTTTAACAGAATGCTGCGTGGAAAGGACTTAACTGATATCGAAAATTGAAGCATTTCGAAAAAAAGAAATTCATATGGGTTCATCACCAAAAAAAAATCGGGCGTTCTAGGAGTGGAATTAGCGATTTTTTACGCGAGCGTCTCGATCATGATCAGAAAAATGTATTAGTTATTACTAATACTTTTTTAAAATTTATCTCTGCTATAGCTAACCTTCTTGAAAAAAATTTTTTTCTCTGATTTTGGTGTCAATCGTCTCCCTACAACTTTTGTTTGAAATCAAGCGTTCCCGAGATTGTCCCACAGACACACGCATATTACACGTTTAATGTATATTTTCTTATTTAGGATATTGGTGCAAAACGAACTCTTATCAAACAACCTCCACCCAAGAAGGCTCAGCGACAATTTGAGAGGATGTGGAATGTTTCGAAGCCGAATACTGGTGATGGAGAAGATGAACAAGAAGGCTATGGAAATGGGCCTCAATCAGGAGGATTTCACGGTTCTAGAACGTCGTTACTTGGGCCGCCGCCAGGACCGAGTGGTGGTGCACGTTTCCCTTCGCTGCCAAATGCACCACGTCCATTGAATAGGATCCCTCCGCCAACACGTGAAATTGAACGTCAATATGGTCAACATCGTGAAAAAGATCAATCTTCGAATTTCCAGCAAAGTATGTGGGAGATAAAAAAGGACTTTTAACACGCAGTTGAAAAAAGTGTAAAAACTTTTGGAACCCAATACGTGAAAAAGTTTTCGAAAATTTTTTCTGGAAATGACCCTTCTAGGGGTGAAAACATGCGGGGAATCCGAATTTGACATTTTCGAATAAAAAAACACTTCTCTGATTCAGGGAAAGTCTGTGTACTGAAGCGAAAAGTCGCAAAAATTGCATTTGCGACTTTTCGCTTCAATATACAGACCTTCCCTGAATCAGGGAAACATTTTTTCGCTACATGATTCATAAATTCATAAAATAAACTGACCTGACCTATTCCTTAATGGGAAATTCTTACATACTTTCAAGGATTTTTATCTCTATCCTATTGTTTAGATACAAATCTAAACAACTCATGGAGAACTGGTAGTTCGGAAAACGCAAAAAGAACACACGAAAAAAGTTCGAACCAAATTCAAAACTTGATGCCGCCACCAATCGGCGCACCAATACGTCCGGGTCAGGTTTGGCGTCTTCCGCCCGGAGTTCCAATGCCGCCACCAGGTGTTCCACTTCCACCATTCCTATTACCTCCATTTATGCCACAACAACAGAACAACCCTCAGGTGAATCCGAATAATTCTGAGGTAATTTTTTCACTCATTTGTATATCTAATACTGACCGTGATTTTAGGATATGGATTATCGCATGGTTGAAGATGTAGATTTTCGAAGAATGTGATCTTTTGTTTATATATTTTAATTTTCGATTTATTGGAAATAAAACTTTTTATTAATTTTTGTTTAAAGGGGGAGGGCCGATTGAGGCGAGTTAGTTCAAACAAACGTAAAAAATGTTCGAAACGATGAAAAATACTGTTTTCGAGGAAAAATCCAAAAAATTTTTTTGGCCATTTTTATAGCAAGTTTCAAATTTAAAAAACACCTAAAAATGGCCAAAAAAGTGATGTCCCACCAGGGCTGAACTGGATGAAAAAAATACCGATACCGAAATTCCGGTAAGCCCGAAAATTACCGGTATCGGTTCAGCCCTGGCTCCCACCACGACATCGTTGGGATATGCATCCTTTGGCTTTGGAACGAGATATCTTTTTGTATTATTAAAAAGGTTGTCGCGTCTTTTAAGGATCGAAAATCTCAAAAAAAACGAGTGAACTTATATTTATGCACAGGAGTGTATATTCGAGTTTTTAGTCTATAATTAATATGTGTGGTCATAATAAAAATGAATTTATTTTCATTACAGAAAACAATGTATAACAAATATATAACAATAATTTGAAGATCCTAATATTCGCTCAGTTTTAAAGGCCGAGGTTCTTTCGTCTTATAGTTACTATCCGGACCTTTGGGATAGAGTCTAGCTCTAGGAAGCGGGTCTTGAAATAGTGATTCTTCAGTTAGAACGTTGTCTTGTTCCACACTTTTAACTATAGGAATTCCTTCTTTTATCGCCATCTGTTTCGTTAACATAACAAGGCTCTAAAAAGTTGATATTATCTTACTACATTAAAAGTATGTCCAGACGATCAAGTTGATTTGAGTCGATTTTGGCAAAATCGAGAACATTAACGTAAACTATAGTTTCACCCAATTTTCCAATTTCGGAACCATAAGTTTTTACTTTCCGATTGAAATGGGCCTCAGAAGTCAGCATAACCTGCCAGATTTCTGAGATCAAAGAACAATTTTCCTTTTTGTAGTTATTACGATTTTTGGTACTACTAAGGATTAGCGAGCCCACTTAAAGTGATTTTTTTTCAAAAAATTTTTTAGCTTTTTTTTTGGAAATCCTCTCTCTAGGGGTAACTTTATGCGGAAAATCGATTGCGCACATTTCCAAACCTTGAAAATGCTTCCCTGACTTCGATTTAGGATACTGTATTGAAGCGAAAATGAATCAAAATCTATTAATAAAATTGAAAATTTTCCGAAAAAATTCGTTTTCATGTTTTGTTAATGTGCGCAATCGATTTTCTGCATCAAGTTACCCCTAAAGAGGTCATTTCCAACGAAAGCTAAAAAAATCACGTTAAGTAGACTCGCTAATCCTAGTATTACCCGATTTTCTAACGGAAATTTGTCTATATCGGACTTGTTGAGAAACTGGTGCTCGAAGACTTACTTTAAATGTGAGAGGTTCATAGATAGCTAACTGAGACAGAGTGATATTGTCTAGAAGAATATGAGATTTGTCAAGCATAGATCGAAAATATTTGTATTCCATATCATGTTCAGTCAATGCAGTTTGTACACGTTCAAAGGCATACTTAAACAATTTATGATTATACAGGGTGAGCCAAAAAAAAGCCGTATTTTTGTTGTTTTTTTTTTGGTTTTTTGGTGAAAATTTGTCAAAATCACCATATAGTATATTTTCATGCGATTTTTGAAAATTTTTCACCAAAAAACGCAAAAGTAGGGTTTTTTTTTTGGCTCACCCTGTAACTCGAAAGCAGCGTCGTAATTCCAGGTTTAGGGGGGGGGATTTTGACACTTTTTTTGAAAATTTTTGTATTTATGCACTATCCCCTCAAGCTGAAAACAAAACAAAATCAATTTTTCATCTTTTTTAGGCTTTGGTTTAGGCTTAGGCCTAAGTCTAGGTATAAGTCTAGACCTGTGCCTAGGTCTAAGCCTTTAGCCTAAACTAAAGCCTAAAAGATGAAAAATTGATTTTTTTGTTTTTAGCCTGGGGGATAGTGCATAAGTGCCAAAATTTTTCAGATTTGGAGGGAGAATTTCCTCAGGTCCCCCCCCCCCATCACGATGCTGCTAGTAATGCCTGGCGTTATTGTAACCCACATTTTTTGAGCGCACTTAAAAGTGTATAATTTGAAAAAACGTACACAATTGATAATGCCTTTAGTCCTAATCAAAACTTACAAAACGCTCCAACTTGGGTTCATCAATTCTTTGCATAGTCATATAATGAAACACTTTATCTAATCGTCGCACAGCAGCTTTAAACGTATCTCTTTTTGAAGAATATTGCCACTAAAAAGAAGTTATAGAACATAGAGAAGAGTTCACTAGAGATGTAAGTGAGCTAACAGCTAACTCGTTTTAAACATGAGTAGCTCATGAAGAGTTTTAGATATTCATACACAGTGGCGTATTTATGATGGGGGGGGGGGAGGGAAGCTACCCTTCCCGAAATCGAAGAAATGAAAATTTTTCAAAGGCCCCTTTGCCAAAAATTTTTTTCCTTTCTCCCCAATTTTTTTAATCCTAATGGTCCCTTATCATTACGATTTTTCATAAAAATGTCCAATATTTTCCATTTTTTTAAACAAAAATCGTAATTTTCTGAGCATTTTCAGCTTAAAAACGCCGTTTTTTGCTAAAAAGTCATGATTTCGACAAAAAATGTTGATGAAAAACAACATGGAGGGACCAAGGCGATTTTTCCGATTTGGAAGAAAAGGAAAAAATCGCCTTGGGGGACCAAAGAGATTGTTCGCCCCCGCCAAAATGAAATCCTAGAATGCTATTGTTCATAAATGTATGGATAAGTTGTAAAAATTTGCACCTTTTTGAGCTAGAGCTCCTCGAAAGAGTTCACTGGAAAATTTTTCATGTGAACTCAAAAAAATGAAGTAGCCCACCAAATGCGGAGCTAGTGACGCCAGTGTTATACCACAAGGATAGGGAAATAAAAAATTCAAGCTTACCGCTGTTAATCGTCGAATACGTTCTCTTCGTGGCCATACTGAAGGCTTGGGAATAACAGAAAATGGGTGATAAGAGCTGTTTAGAATACGTCGAAGGCAACACTCAACTGTCAGTTTCATTTTTTCTAAAAATTAGACAATGAAACAAGTTGTAAACAATTCAAAGTTGTGACTAAAAAAATCTTGCGTTGTAAAAAAGTTGTGCAACATTTTATCCGATAGGCTTTATTAATTGATCAGGGGAGCAAAAATTCGAGGAGCAAAACCGAAATTTGGGCGATTTTTTCATGTTTTTTCGACTCGAAAATTTTTTTCAATGATCTTATTAGGGCTAATTTTATGCGGGGAATCAATTGCGCGCATTTCCAACACTTCTCTGACCCTAAATCAGGGAATCGTAGTGTATGTATTGAAGCGATGACCAATTTTTGCTATAATACGTTAATTTTTCTTTGATTCAGGATTAGGAAAGCGTTTTCAAGCTTCAGGAATGCACGCAATCAATTTCTCGCATAAATTTACCTCTAGAAAGTCATTTTCAGGCAGAAAATTTTCGATTTTCGCCTCAATACACACTGATTCCCTGATTCAGGGTCAAAAAAGCGTTTTCAAGCTTCGGGAATGCGCGCAATCAATTCCCCGCATAAGATTAGCCATAATAATTTCGGTTTTCCTCGAACTTTTGCTCCCCTGATCAATTAATAAAGCCTATTGAATAAAATGTCATTTTTGAAAAAAAATTTCGGGTCAAAAACACAAGAAAACGCCCAAATTCTGGTTTTTTCGATACACCCTGTAATCTATAAAACGGGCTCTAAAATCTCGACGTGCCATGTTTGTATATTGTGAATCTTTTCTCATCAAGAATCTTTCTTCAATGCCGTAGACAAATAAATTTTTTTAAAGNTTAGGGGTAATTTTATGCGAGAAATCGATTCCGCGCATCGAAAAATTCTGAAAAAATTTTCCGGGGGTCAAAAAATGGAAAAAATGCGTCAAAATGAGGGGTTATAAGTTAACCCCAACAAAATTATTTTTGGACCCCCTAAAAATTTTTTCACAATTTTTCGATCCGCGCAATCGATTCCTCGCACAAAATTACCCCTAAAAATGATTTTGTTGGGGTTAAAACTTACAACCCCTAATTTTGACGCAATTTTTTCCATTTTTTGACCCCCGGAAAATTTTTTCAGAATTTTTCGATGCGCGGAATCGATTTCTCGCATAAAATTACCCCCAATAGAGTCATTTTTACAAAAAAAATTTTGCTTCTCCCAAATGGTCGCAAAATGCACCTCCCCTTTAAAATGACAAGACTTTTGCCCCCTTGGCCAGGACTTTTTGGCCCTTAGGCAAGAATATACCGCCCCTTACGCCAGGACTTTTGCCACCCCCCCCCCTTGTAAATTATGATTCCATGGAATTTGGAACTCGGAATTCCGATTCCGACTTATCACTAGTAGCGTTATATTTTAAGTTATGAAAGTAACAAGTCTTTTTACATGGATTTTAGACCGGAAATTTTTTTCTAAAAACAACTCATATAGCAGTAATTTTATGCGGAGAATCGATTGCACGCATTTCCAAAAACGCTTTTCCCGCCTAGACAGCCAGTTTTCCGGCTAAAATTCGAATTATTTACATTTTCGCTTCAATACACCCACCCTTCCCTGAATCAGGGAAGCATTCAATCGCTTCAATACACATTCTTATCCCTGAATCAGGATCAAGGAAGCGTTTTCAAGCTTCGAGATTGCGCGCAATCAATTCCCCTCATAAATTTACCCCCAGAAAATCATTTTCAAATAGAAAATCTAAAAATGCTCGATTTTCGCCTCAATACACACACTCCGATTCCCTGATTCAGGGTCAGGGAAGTGTTTTCACGCTTCGGAAATGCGCGCAATCAATCCCCCGCATAAAATTAGCCCTAATAGGGGTCATTTAAAAAAATTTCAGGTCGAAAAAACACGAAAAAATCGCCAATTCCGGTTTTTTTCGATACACCCTAAAAAATTCGATTTTGTTCAAGAAAAAATCGAATTTTTCAAGTCATTTAAAAGATATATGGAACTGTTCCCCATGGTAAAAAACGGTAAAATAAGTGCTTTTTTTGTGAGCAGAACCGATTTGTATTTTGCTATAACTTATTTATGGTATTTTTAGAAGCTAGTTTGCTATTGAAACGATTTTCTGACTTATGTAGTTTAAATTCAAAGTAATAAAATCCAAGACAAGCGGATGCGCTTGGACGGACATTTTGCATCAAGCTCACGTAAAATTATATGCATGGTAATCGGAGACCAAAAATGTCTATTCATTATTTTGAATGCTTTTCGTTCATCTTCGGTGTTAGAATTTGAATCTGTTGTATAACACAGCAGAAAAAATTGTTGCGCACAACACAACAGAAAAAACTGTTGCGTTGTACCAACAGCAGAGATTAAAGGTGATGTGTGCCGGCACGTCACATGTGCCCGTGGCATGTCTTGGCATATGTGCCACGGGAACATGTGACGTGCCGGCACACGTCACCTTTAAGTATCGGCACAGGTTTGCACATTCTATCGTACGACGGCCCCACAAGCTATCGTACGATCGTAAAATTAACGTAAAAGTACGATGAAATCGCCACAAGCTGTCGTACAACGCAGTACGATGGCATCGTACTCGTACGATAGCTTGTGGCCATTTCGTCCGTCGTACGAGTGTATTTTACACTCGTACGATACTTTCGTATGATAGCTTGTGCTGTTGCTTGTGACCGTGCGATAGCTTGTGCCGACCCTAACCTCTGACCAACAGAATCATCTATTGTGCTGTGTTGTACAACAGAATCATTCTGTTGTAATCTCTGTTATGTTGTACAACAGAATTATTCTGTTGTAATCTATTGTGTTGTGTTAACACAACAGAAAAAACTGTTGTGTTGTATCAACAAAATCATTCTCTGCTGTACAACGCAACAGATTTACACGTGAAAACTGTTGTTCAACAACACAACAGTTTTAAAGGATTAGTCCACTCTTGGTGTCATTGATGCCATGTGATAGAGCACAAATTTTCGAGCATCTTTTGTTTTTGCGGCACTACTTGAAAATCTAACCGTAAAAAGTTATGAGCGAAATAAAAAAATTTTCAAATGAGTTTGAACATTGAAACGAAGAGCTTGTAGATCAATCAGATTGTTTATTGAAACGATTTAATTCAAAATGCTTGAACATTTAGAAAAAACTAAATACAGCATTGCCTATAACTCGGCGAGACGAATAAAATGACACCAAAATTATCCAATTTGAAAATTATTTTGGTTTATTGAAACGAAATCCCTGATTCATGGTTTTCGTTTCAATAACCCAAAATATTTTTCCAATTCGATAATTTTGGTGTCATTTTATTCGTCTCGGTGAGTTATAAACAATGCTGTATTTAGTTTTTTCTAAATGTTCAAGCATTTTGAATTTTATGATTGATTAAATCGTTTCGATAAACAATCTGATTGATCTACAAGCTTTTCGTTTCAATGTTTGAACTTGTTTGAAAATTTTTTTCGCAATTTTGTTTCGCGCATAACTTTTTACGGATAGATTTTCAAGTAGTATCGTAAAAGCAAAAAATGCTTGTGCTCTATCACATGGCATCAACTCATTCAAAAGTGGAGACTGGTCCTTAACATAACAGATTGAACATTGCTTCGGTGATTGTACTTTCTCGAAATTCACAAAATTTTTATAGCACAGTGTTATATATTTCAAATGATTTTTTTAGGGGATCTTGCTGCATTGATGTCATGGGATGCGCTCGTTCTTTTTAGCCGATAATAATTTAAGGTGAAAAAAATATCTTTATACCAAATAAAATAGTCCAAATTAGGTACTTAATAAAAAGAGTGCANATTTTTTTAGGGGATCTTGCTGCATTGATGTCATGGGATGCGCTCGTTCTTTTTAGCCGATAATAATTTAAGGTGAAAAAAATGTCTTTATACCAAATAAAATAGTCCAAATTAGGTACTTAATAAAAAGAGTGCATAGATGTTATTATGCCACGCAGTTCGATTTTCTTACTATGTAGATTGGGTACAAGGTTTCGCCGGCTATGTATATTTATCTTCGGTGCCGGACTACTTTATTTAGCACTTGTTAATCTGTCTAATTTATCATCAAGGTAGCTCTTAATTGTTATATGGAATAGTGTATTTATGGGATGAAGGAGCGAAGTTTTTTCCGGTCAAAAAAAAGTTGCCATGATTTGTATATATTCAGAAGGTGCATGAAATTTGAAGCATTTTTTGTTTTTACGGCATTTTCTGAATCATTGTAGTTATTGAGAAAATTGCGTTTGAAATTTGAATTTGCGTTTATGTTTTCGTTGTAATACACAAACCTTTTTGAATTTTTGCAGAAAAATGCATAAATTATTTCAATTTTCATAAACGATTGACACCAAAATCATTGAAATCGGAGAGAAAAATTTTTTTAAAGGTTAGCTAATTTTTCAGTCTCTATATTAAGTTCAAAATGCGACGAAAAAAGGGTCTTAAAAAATTGATCTCTCATTTTAAATTCAAACGAGAAATTTAGAAGTGCATCAACTTATAAATCAAGCGAAGATATCCTATTAGCTAACTCAAATGGCAATATTAACAGGTGTATCTTTTTTATGATAGAGTCTATAAAAGCATTATATGTTAAGGCATGTACAATCATCATCTTCTTCTTCTGTCAACTTGTTAAACACATCGTCAGAATACAATTTATCGTTGCCCGAGCCAGTTAGCCTTTCAAACCAGCCTCTAGTTTTCGATGTTCTTCAAATGGAATCAGACAAAATTTCGGAAGAAAAATCAACTTCTAACTTGCCACTTTGCCCGGACATTCCTGATATAAAAGATCTTGGTAAGTTCAAGGAATATCTTTGCTATTAAATAACATCTTTATTTAGATGGTCATCTTGGTCAAGCAACTTTGTTAATCGAAGATCTCTCCGAAGACGAAGTTGTAAGTATTAGATTGTTCAATAGTTCACATGTTGGTCATATACAGAGTGCCCCAAAAATGGGCATTGGCTCTGAGGGAACGAAAAGGGTGGAACGATACGAATAAAACGACACGAATGAAATGATACGAATGAAACGATATAATGAAACGAAACCAAATTCAGGGTTTTCGTGTTAATATTCAGGTAAATTCAAACCGTTTGGAACAATACGAATAAAACGATACGAATGAAACGAGCACAAATGAAACGATACGAATGAAATAATGTCATTTTGAGACGACGTCCGGAAATCGTCCTGACAACGGGTTTGAATTTGCCTAAATATTGACACGAAAACCCTGAATTTGGTTTCGTTCGATTATGTCGTTTAATTCGTGTTTTTTCATTCGTATTCGTCCGGAAACGAGTTTGAATTTGCCTGAATATTGACACGCAAACCCTGAATTTAGTTTCGTTTGATTATGTCGTTTAATTCGTGCTTTTTCATTCGTATTCGTCCGGAGACGAGTTTGAATTTGCCTGAATATTGACACGAAAACCCTGAATTTGGTTTCGTTCCATTCGTGTCGTTTCCTTCATATCGTTTCATTCGTATCGTTTCATTTGTATTTGTCCGGAGACGAGTTTGAATTTGCCTGAATATTGACACGAAAATCCTGAATTTGGTTTCGTTCCATTTGTGTCGTTTCGTTCCATCCTCTTCGTTCCATTAGAGCCTATGTCTAAACAATTTTATAGCATGCATCATATCCGTTTGCCCAACCGGGTGGCCATTGGAAGCCAGCACATTGCCAAGCTAGGCATAAAGTGGCCATAATAATACCATATCGTGATAGACAAAGCCATTTAATCCGATTACTTGATTTCCTAGTACCAATGCTGAAGAAGCAGCTGCTTGATTATCGCTTTATTGTCACCGAACAGGTTGGCCCACAAATTTGTGACAGTTTTCTTACAAACGAATAAAAATTTGTAGTATGGCGACGATCTTTTCAATAAGGGACGAATCATGAATGCAGCATTTCGGTTGGCTGAAAAGTTGAAAGTCAATTGTGTGGTCTTTCATGATGTAGATATGTTTCCACAAGACGACAGGACACCATATAGCTGTCCACTAACCCCAAGACACGTGGGAGCATTTGTCAGCAATTTGGGCTATCAGTAAGTGCATAAAAACATTTGGAGCTAACTACACAATAGGGAGAGGGCCACCCACGTGAAAAAATTTTCAAAAATTTTAAAAAACGCTTCCCTGATTCAGGGAAGGCTTGTGTATTAAAGCGAAAAGTCGCAAAAATGCGATTTTGGCCTACAAACAAGGTGAAAGGGAAATCAGAATTTGACATTTATAAAATTCCTCCGATTCAAGAAAAGCTGTTCATGCGCCATCCACAATGATCACAGTTTTGATATCCATACAACAGACCCATTGGGACCAAATAAGTATCAAATTTTCGGGGGCACCTTGTAGTTTTTGGGGCCATCCACGTGAAAAATTTTTCAAAAATTTGTTAAAAAACGCTTCCCTGATTCAGGGAAGGCCTATGTATTGAAGCGAAAAGTACTTTTGTATACACATCCAGCTGACAATAAACTTTATCAACTTGCCATACCCTCAGATTTTGCTAGGATCAGTTTATAGTTTAAAATTTTAGATTATGGTATAAAGAAATAGTTGGCGGTGTATTAGCTATAAATATGGATGACTATAGAAGTGTCAACGGCTACTCGAATATGTACTGGGCGTGGGGTGGAGAAGATGACGATATGGGTATGCTAAGTTAAAACTCACGAAAGTTATACAGGGTACCCAAAAAAACGAGAATTTTGCCAATTTTTGGGGCATTTTTTTGAGAAAAATGTTTTTTTCTAAAAAGATCATTTCTAGGGGTAAAAATGGCTGAAAAACACGAATCCGGCGCCCAAAAAATTTTTTGACCCTAAAAAACCCCTAAAATAGCAAAAAACGTGTTTTTTAAGCCCACATCTTAGAAAAATCGATATTTCATCAAGTTTTTTCATGTAAAACCGCCTGATTCCTCCACATACACTGTTTTCGGGTACGAGGAATCGATTGGCGCTGCTTTTAAAACGCTTTTTCTTATGTATTTTGTGCTATTTTATTGGATAAAATTGTTTGCATGAACTTTTGCGTTATGTCAATGATTTATGCCAAAAAATTTGTATTTTTTGAAATTTTTGTCAAATAAGTGTGTCAATAATATATTAACGCTTGTTAAAAGCAGCGGCAATCGATTCCTCGTACCCGAAAACGGTGCATGTGGAGGAATCAGGCGGTTTTACATGAAAAAACTTGGTGAAATATTGATTTTTCTAAGATGTGGGCTTAAAAAACACGTTTTTTGCTATTTTAGGGGGGTTTTTTGGGGTCAAAAAATTTTTTGGACGCCGGATTCGTGTTTTTCAGCCATTTTTACCCCTAGAAATGATCTTTTTAGAAAAAAATTTTTCTCAAAAAAATGCCCCAAAAATTGGCAAAATTCTCGTTTTTTTTGGGCACCCTGTAAAAAAAAGTGGAACGGGAAAAATATTCATAGCCAAATGGTTAGGACTCCACGATTGCGCTTTTTAAAGGTGCGGGTTCGATTCCCGGTCCGAATTGTAAAGTTTTTTCGGGATTCGAACTCGCTTCTTTAAAGTGCAATCGTGAAGTCCTAACCATTTGGCCATGACGATTTTTTCCTGCCCCCACTTTTTTATAACTTTCGGGAACCATGAACCCTTTTTAAATAAACTTTTTTAGGGAAACGCATCCTTTCACAGAATTATACAATAGAGCGACCAAATTCGGATTATGTTCGGTTTTCAATGCTGAAACATGTGAAACGAAAACGAACAGCGCCAAAGTTAATGTATGCTTTTCAAACGTGTTATTAAAGGGGGTGTAACATTTATGGCGTATTCTCGAAAAATCGAAAAAAATTTTTCCGATTTTTTTCTAAAAACCGACTTTTTAGGGTAATTTCTAGGCGAAAAATCGATTGCGCGCATTTTCGAAGCATGAAAAATTAACCTTGACTCTGAAAATCAGGGTAAAACTGAGTTTCGACGCGAAAATGTTTTTCCGATTTTCTGATATTAAATTAGACCATTGTTCCAATATTTTATTTCTTCGTTCGAATTTTTCATGCTTTGAAAATGCGCGCAATCGATTTTTCGCCTAGAAATTACCCTAAAAAGTCGGTTTTTAGAAAAAAATCGGAAAAAATTTTTTTTCGATTTTTCGAGAATACGCCATAAATGTTACACCCCCTTTAACAAAAAATGAATTTTCGGAGTACTTCGGTTCTTATGCCCATACATGGACAAGGAAGGGGGGGGGATATTGGACCTCAAGATACGAATTGGTCCAAAACTACCCCAGTTTCAAAAAATGTTTTTCGACGCCGAAAATACGAATTGAGTTCCTCTTTTTTAGCCCAATACGACGAATCGGGGAGACCCTTACCCACGTATGCTTATATTCCATTAAACATGGTCTAAAATCGAAAAATTTTCTCAAAAAGAGAACGAGATCTCCGCCCTGATATAACGCAAAATCTTTTTGTTTATGAAAGGAATTGAACCAGCGTCTTTAGAAATTTAAACAAAAATAGTCCAGCGCCATGGACAGGTAGGCCACATGCTCACGCGAGATCTATTGCTAAACTTTTCTGATAAAGATAAGTTTTCTTTTTTTGTGCAAAAACTTTTTGTCGGCACTGTGATCCAAAACCGACGCCTTTGTGGTGCAATGGCCGATGCCTTCGCCACTACACCACAGGAACTTCTGATTCAATGTCGACAAAATTCGTCCATGTTCTAGAGGAAAAAGTCAAAAAATAATAAATTTCTTTATTTTTTAATATTTTCTTTGTCAAGGGCAGAATCTTTTGGATCTGCTGGGAATCGAACTTGAGATGAATTTCTAGAAGTCGACAGTCTTCGCCACTCGACCATGATGGGCTTCTTAATCAAAATTATTAAATTTCATCTACCAGACTTACGTAAAGCATGATATGGAGCTAAAAATTTTTCCTTGAAGGGTACCCCCATGATTTTGGTGTCATTTGTCTTCTCTCACCGAGCCCTATCGATTGGTATAGGCCGAGACGGAATTGGACTTAAGGTGACGGAGATAACACACACACATAGCGCGTTTAACGTTTTAGGATAAGAGCAAAAGTAACTCCGAATTTTCCATTAAACAAATCACTTGTGTTGCAACTTTTATTTTCTCAAAATTGAAATTTAGCTATAAACTATTGGATTCGGCTGATACTCGTTGGGTGACTGACGGTCTTAATGAAACGGGTAAATGGGATATCAAGAAGGTTTGTGTATGAGTAAAAAATTTTTTTAAATAAACTTTTTAGGTTATAATAAAGCCGCTTTATTATCATATTTTTGTGGATGTCGGGTAATTTTTTTTTAAGGACCAGTCCCACTCGGAAAAACGTTGCTGCTCTCGACAAATAATTTGTACATATATTCGGAAAGTTGATGAAAAATGGAGCATTTTTTGTTTTTACAGTGTGTTCCAAAAAACCACCTGGTCATTTTTTGGCGAAAGTTTTTCAAAAATTTTTTTTCATCAAAATGACTCATTAGGGGTATTTTTATACGAGAAATCGATTGCGCGCATCGAAAAACCTTGAAAACGTTTCCTAGACCATGAAATATCCAATTTTCGTATTTTCAAGTAGGAATTCCTGTCGAAAATAACTGAAAAAATACGAAAATCTTATATTTCATTAAATGTATTCATGAAATATTCATGAAAATCTTATATTTCTTATATTCATGAAAATGTTTATATTTCTGAGAGGCATTTTCAAGGGGTTTCGATGCGCGAAATTGATTTCTCGCATCAAAATATCCCTAATGAGTCATTTTAGAGAAAACAATTTTTTGGAAAATTTTCGCCAAAAAATGACCAAATGGCGGTTTTTTTTTGGAACTTTCTGTACAGCAAATTCTAAATTGATTACGACTTCGAGATAATTGAGCTTGAATTTTGGCGATTTTTGAAATTTGTTTATTGCAACGAAAACATGAACGCGATAATAGTAAGGTATAAATAGTTAACCTGATTCAAAAGTTGTTTATTGAAACGAAAGCGATCAATATGGTGTAAGTTGTCCGTGTGATAAATAGTTAGCTTGATTCAATAAAAGTTGTTTATCGAAACGAAAACGATCAACATGGTGTAAGTTGTCCGAATGCCGTGTTGTCATATGCTGATTGTCATTGATTGCCTTTTTATAGCAAATTCATAAAAAACTTTTATGCATAATTTTTTAGGAAACCACCAGATGAATGGCGCGCAGAATCTTGATGATGATTGTCCATTATGTGTCTGTGATATGCCTTAAAAAATTGCCGGTTTAGAATTCCTTCTCAAACTTTCATAGATATTATCACGTAGTTTCTTTAACGCTTTTGGTAATTCTTCAGGTATTTATCGGCTGTACTGTGATGTTGACCTCTTTTTTTGTACCTTTATTTGAAAATTAAGAGTCTTTTGAAAGTCGCACGTAGTTTCTAAGCAGCTGTTTATAAACAAAATGATTCTCCTTCCTTAAACTGTCTGAACAAATTAGTGGCGGTGCTTGCCTCCAGAATTGGGGGGGGGGGTAGTGCTGGGTCGAAATCGAAATTTTTTAACAAGAACTTGAACAACTATCTTCGGGTAAACCTATACCTCCACCGAAAGCAGATGAAAACGATTTGGTTAAGCTCAATACTGCTGTTCCTGATAACGTTGGCCCTATTCGTAATTTGAACCGTACGGATCCGTACTGATCATTGTTAAACGTACGGATCCGTACTGATCACTGTCAAACGTACGGATCCGTACGGTTGACAGTGAACAGTACTGATCCGTACGGTTCAAATTAGGAACAGGACCGTTATCACATGGTGTGATAACGTTATCACAAAAATCGTTATCACTGTTATCAAAAGAATCGGGAGACCGAGCGCCTTCGGCGCTCAACGGATCGTCCCAAAAATTTTTTTGCGTTTTTCAGTTCAATTTTTAAAATATTTTTTCGATTGTTTTCAATTTTTCGAATTTTGTCAATTTAAAAAATTTTTTTCGATTTTGTCAATTTCTACCCAATTTTGGTTGACCGGCTACAAACGCCGCCACTTCAATAAATCTCCTAAAACCTATCTTCATTCAAGTGTTGCTCATTTACTAGCCTATATACTTATTTGATAAAATCCCTGAATTAAAAAAAAATTTTAAATGTAATCTCATCAAATTGTGTCAATATATGGATTATTATCCGAGTGAGTTACTATTCTCTCGTTCTTTCATTCAATTATTTTGTAATTTTTTCCTATCATACACTTGCACGAACAACTCTCTAAAAAATATGCAAATTTGGACCTTTTTAAAAACTTTTTTCTTCTATTGAATTATTTTCGAAGCTCTCTTCTCAACAAATTTGCTTCAATTCATTTTTGGAAAAAAGGTGCAATAATCTCCAAAAAGGGTTCTCCCAAAAATTGATGTACAGGGTGTTTTTTGCACAAGCAAAAAAGTCTGAGTATCAAAACCAAAACCTGAAATCCCATCAAAGAAAGTTGAATAACTCAGAGAATTTAAAAGATTTTTTCAAACGCGGTCTCTTTTGCATGATATTAGTTGACCAATAGGGCACACATTATGCAAATATTTTCAAAAATTTTGAACGAGTCTGAGTATCGAAACGAAAACCTGAATTTTGAGAATTCCTTAAGGAATTTTTGAAAAATTTCGCCGCCAATCGATGCGGTAGTCGTCATCCAGTTCTATCGGGTTTTGACGTTTATCAGCATCAGTGACGTAGCCACAGGGAGTACCAGGGGGACCGGTACCCCCCCCCCCCCCCCCGCCTTACGGGTCGAAGGTCCGAAAAAAACATAAGGGTCCTCCTTTATGATTTTGACTGGAATTTTTTTTAGAATCATAAAGGTCTCCTATCGTAAGTTTCCCAGGGCTTGGTACCTCCCTCCCCTAAAAAATTTCTGGCTATGTCACTAATCAGCATACATACATAACACACGCATCGAAAAACGGCAGTACCCCAAATTTTGTAAAAAAAAAGCAAATTTTATCGAAAACGAAGAATATGCTTTTTTTTACAAAATTTGGGGTACTACCGTTTTTCGATGCGTGTGTGTTATGTATGCTGATAAACGTCAAAAACCGATAGAACTGGATGACGACTACCACTCTATCGATTGGCGGCGAAATTTTTCAAAAATTCTTTAAGGAATTCAAACTCAGGTTTTCGTTTCGATACTCTGACTCGTTCAAAATCTTTAAAAATATTTAAATAATGTGTGTCCTATTGGTCAACTAATATCATGCAAAAGAAAAAATCTTGAAAAAAATCTTTTAAATTTGCTGAGATATTCAACTTTCTTTGATGGGAGTTTGTGCAAAAACACCCTGTATCTTCTAAGTGTGAGTTATGATAGCTTTGTAAAACTTTTATTAACTATTACGGTGTCTCATCCAGTTCTATCAGTTTTTGAGATACATAATGATGTTCAGCATCAGTATAGGGTGAACCAAAAAAACCGTACTTTTGCGTTTTTTTGGTGACAATTTTTCAAAAAATTGAAAACTTGGTTTCTATATCCATATCAACTTCAAAAACTGACAGAATGGACTTCTTAAACGTCCTGATATTATTACAGTTATTGGGGGTCGTTCGGAAAATAACCAGCAGATTCCATTGAATCTTTATAGAAATGACTCCATTGGGAATTTTTCTATATGATGAATCGATTGCCGAACCGTAAAATGCTGTCTTTATCCTGATTCAAGGAGGATATGAGTGTATCGAAACGAAAATCGCATGATTCATGATCAGGGAAGCATTTTCATGCAGCGAAAATGCGCGCAATCGATTCCTCGCACAAATTACCTCCCAGGAAAATGATTTTTATAACAAAATTCAGCATAGCTTTTTCCTGGTTCTGAATCAGGGAAAAATCCGAAGTATTAAAACGAAAATTGCCTGAATCAGGGCCAGAATTAACATTTTTTATTATTTGAAAATGCGTGCAATCGATACAATTACCTCATGGGAAGTTGATTTTCAAATAAAAATATGAAATTTTCTTGAAATTGTTGAAAAGCTGGTTATTTTCCGAACGACTCAAATATTTCAACTTAAAAAGCATTCTTCTTTAAGTATCTCATATTGTTTTTCTTTTTATTCTCAATTGTTCAATCATGACTAGCATAATGGAAAGCGGCATTTTTAAAATATTTAATGCATTATATTTTTATTTCAAAGCATAATAAATACACCTATATTTATACAGGATGTTTCAGTAGGTTGAGACTATCATTGATTTGAGAATGCCCAACAACGTACAAAAAACCGTATCAAAAAATCTTTTAACAGTGATGAGAAATAGAATTGTCAAAATTGAGAAAAAATGATAAAGAATTTAAGGTTATGATGCGAGGTGGCCTCAGTGGCGCAGTAGGTTGCATATTTGGCTGTTGCTCAAAAGGTTGCGGGTTCGATACCCAGCTTCATCGCTTGGATTTTGCCTAAAAATTGGTCTCAATTTTTGAGAGTTGGTTTCAATTTTTGCGCAAACATCAAGCAACAAAGTTGAGTATCGAACCCGCAACCTTTCGGGCAACAGTCAAACACACAACCTACTGCGCCACTAACCCACCTCGTCCCACAACCTTAAATTCGTTCAAACTGAAAAATTCGCATATCAGAAAATGCGAATTTTGAATATTTTTATAGGGTCTGAAGCAGAATTGTCTGAGCTCTCTCCTACAAAAAACCACATTGAAAATTACCGATTGGATGACGTGAAACCCTCAAATCAACGTCAGTCCCAACCTACTGGGACACCCTGTATATCTTGAAAATACCAATCGCTACAACTAGGGTTGGAGGGAAAAATTTTTCCCGTTTCCCGAATCGGGGATTCCCTTCTCCCGATTGCTTCCTTTCCCATTCCCGCCAACCCTAGCTACAGCCATACATAAAGAGAGGGTGCCAATTTTGGAAACCTGTGTGTGTGGTGTTATTTTTTGCCACCTTTTTGTGGTTTTATTTAAAGAAGGGGGTCTTGCGTGTGAGATTTCATCTTTTTTTGGATTTTCTGTGTGTGGGGGGGGGTCATTTTTTGAGATTTTCTGCGTGAGGAGACTAATTAGTGCACCCTCTTATCATCTATGGCTATAACAAAAAATAAGGGCAGTGAAATATGATTTTGAGCTAATCGGTTCTAGCGTATTGCACTTCAAATCACATAAAATATAAGGAAAATTATGAAGAAAACCAAAAAGATGAGAGGAAAGGCGATTCGCGAAACGACGTCAATGCCATTATTGTTCTTGAAACCGGCGCATCTTGAAGTTTCGTATTCCACATCGATAGTCTAAAAGGATTTTTTTAAATACTAACTTTCGTCACGAATTTCGACATGTAACTTTCGTGTCAATAAACATATTTAATTTCAGACTAATTGAAATGCCTGATTTGCAATAAGTATGTATATTGACACGAACATGGCGAAAGCTAATGTAGCAAAAGTTATGTGGCGGAAGTTATAGTTTTTTGGCAACGTGGCGAAAGTTATAGTGCCCCGTTTTCAATACAAATCTAAAAATAAACCTCTTTTCCGGCTTGTACAGTTAATGGAGCATTCGGATCCCCGGTTGTAATATGAGTTGGATGCCCATTTCTATATGCGACTCGTCGACGAACACCACAACAAATCACCACAAAATACTCGAGCAGTGATAAAAATGAGAGAATCAAACAGAAAACCAGCCAGACTTGTAGCGGACCACAATTTGACCAGCTAATATTCGGGTAGAAAACCTATACGAATGTTTCAATAGGTGTTTTTTATCAATGGATTAGCTTACTAAAAGGACAAAAAAAATAAAGAATGGCAAGGCTGCACTGATTGTCCTGGGAACTGACCATGAGCCGTGAATCCAAAAATGCAGCCATGAGACGATCAGCTGAAATTTTTATTGTGTATGAAATAGTAAAATGGGGTTAAAGGACCAGTCGAGTGGGGGGGAGGGAAGTTGCCTTTTTTGTTGATATTCGGAAAGTTGATGAAAAATGGAGCATTTTTTGTTTTTACAGTAAATTCTGAATCGTTAACGTTGTCGAGATAATCGCGTTTGAAGTTGGCGATTTTTGGAATTGGTTTTGAATTTGAATTTCCCGCCAAAACCCTGATTTTCACTTTTGGCGGGAAATTCAAAACCAATTCCAAAAATCACCAACTTTAAATGCGATTATCTCGACAACCGTAGCGATTCAGAATTTACTGTAAAAACAAAAAATGCTCCATTTTTCATCAACTTTCTTCCGAATATCAACAAAAAATGGCAACTTTTTCCCCCACTCGACTGATTCTTTAACATGCACATACCAAAAGAATTGATGGCAAAAATATACGTAAAAATGATTCACTGGATGAGCCCTCAAATGAAATTGAAACATCGATGCATGAATAAACACCTATAAATCTTGGTTGTGCTATCTGGTGAAAAAAGTGGTGTACCGATTGTATAATTTCCGACACAATCTCCGGCAAATGCTTCCGAAAATGCATACGGACCTTCGAGAAGCTCTTTGGAGACTTCAACTGGTACTATTACCGGAGGTGAATTTGCCCAAAGATAGACAACATCGTCCACTTGGTATTTATCTTAAAGTTTTCAGTTTATAAATTTTTATGGCACGGTGTTAAGAAGCTTCAATTTCACGACGATTTCCGGACGCTAGCTTAAATGCTTAGGCTTAATGCTTAAGCTTAAGGCTCAGGCTTAAGGCTTAGGCTTAAGGCTAGCCGTCCGGAAATTATAGTATTTCCGAACGTTAGCCATCCTGAAATCGTCTGAAAATCATCCGGAAATCCGTCTCATTTTTAGACGGCGTCCAGAAACGGGTTTGAATTTGCCTGAATATTGACACGAAAACCCTGAATTTTACATTTTTTAAAAATATGCTTAATTATTGGATGTATTTAAAAAACGAAGACGGCATTCTTTATAGCTCGACGAGAGGAACAAAACGACACCAAATTTATCCAATTTGATCATTGTTTTGGGTTATTGAAACGAAAACCCTGAATCAGAGTTTTCGTTTCAATAACCCAAAACAATAATCAAATTGTATAAATTTTATGTCGTTTTGTTCGTTTCGTCGAGCTATAAAGAATGTTGTCTTTCTTTTTTAAACGCACCCAATAATTAAGCGTATTTAAAAAATGTAAAATTCAGGGTTTTCGTGTCAATATTCAGACAAATTCAAACCCGTTGCCCGACGGCTAACGTCCGGGAATCATCGTGAGACTGCTAGCGCGTACCCTAAATTTCTAAAAACTTACAACTCGACAGCTTAAGTTTGATCGATCTTGTATTAACAAATGGAAAACGTTCATCATTCTCGACACTAACACTAATGCTCCTCCTAAAAATAAAATTAGCTTTTTGCTTCTTTTTTTCATATTTTTGTTGGTTTCCATCTAATTCCATTCAAATTCAAGTGAAGTATATTTGTTGTTGTAAAAATTGGAAAAATGTCTTGTAAGTGCTAAAAGACAACACCTGTCGTTTTCTGGAGAAAAAGAAGAAGAGGATACTCTCTTTCTTTTCTACTACTAGGAACCAACCGAAGAACGAGTCATTTTTTATGGATACTCTTCGGCTGAGAACGAGCTTTCAATCGAGCGTTGTTGTGTAAATGTGAAGAGAAGCGTGAACCCGGTTGTAAGCTCGTCGTTTTCATAGTTTAATCGACTTTGGAAAAGTGGCATACATGATGGAACGATCGTTACACAACACAAAAACGGGATAAACAATAACGGGACGATTTCAGATCTCGGTTAAGGAATTTTGATATGGTGTCAAACACTTTTTTGCTCAGGATAAAAAGTTGAGAAAAAAGGTCTTTTACACTATCTGAAAATTCCTTAAAGGGGTGAAAATTAGGGCCCTTTCTCCAAAAAATTTTTTGAAAAATGACCTTCTAGGAGTAAAAATAGGGTGAAAATTCGATTGCGCACATCCCCGTCGCATGAAAATGCTTCATTCACTTTGTTTTCGCGAAAATAGCACTATTTTTAACGTGAAATAATGCTATTTTCGCGAAAACAAGGTGAAGAAAGCATTTTTACGCGACGGGATGTGCGCAATCGATTTTTCACCCTATTTTTACCCCTAAAAGGTCATTTTTCAAAAAAATTTTTTGAAGAAAGGGCCCTAATTTTCACCCCTGTAGCTGAGATCTGAAGAAAAATCGTCCCGTTTTTGTTCGTTCCATTTTTGTTCGTCCCATTATTGTGCATGCCGGAAAAAGCATACTTCTCTGATGATCGAACATAGCCGCTGGGTTCAACGACATTACGCTCCCTGTGCAAATCGTTCGTACGCTCATCGGCATTCATAAAATAAGTATCGGGGACCCAAAGTCGGCGATTTGGTGGGACCACCACGTCGTTGATTGCCTCGCGCACATCCACATCATATGCCAATCGGGAATCTTCCCATTGTTGTCGGAGATACAATTCAATTTCCTAAACAAATACTTAAAAAATTGAAGTAATTTCTCCAAAGATGGGTGCTAGGATCGCACATCCCTGACGCAGTGTTGTATTCGAGTACACTACTCGAATGACGAATCGAGTTGTGCACAATACTCGACTCAGGCTGCGTGCTAAACGTCTCGACCAGCTGGTTGAGACGCTAAACGCGGCGCTAAACGTTTCAAATTGACTCAAGTCGAAACGGCGTCTCGACCTCGTTTGAATTAGTTGGCGTATTGACACGAAAACCCTAAATTTTACATTTTTTAAATACGCTTAATTATTGGGTGTATTTAAAAAAGAAAGACGGCATTCGTTTATAGCTCGACGAGACGAACAAAACGTCTCGACAGCTGGTTGAAACGTTTAGCGCGCAGTCTCACCCTGTAAAATCAAAAAGTAAAGTTGATTACCGCCGTGTTGGTCTGCCATTGTATCTTGTTGATGTAGAGCGAGACGATGACAGCGATGGCACTGTGGTCAGCTTCGTCTGAAATGCACAAAATGAAACCGAGGTTGTTTACTAATCTGGAAGAATTGAAGGAAAGAGAGGAGGAAAAATTATGAGAAGATGAAACTAATGGTGAAGAAGTATAACAACCCCTGACTGGCGGCCGCGCATTCGCATCATATTCACTGAACATTCGTGCTATAATTTGTCCTTCTGTGCCAATTTGCCGGCTTCGCAACGCCTTCGATTGTGCCATCACAGAATAAAATTGAAGACATATTATTGAAATTATAGAGAATAACCTAAACGTTAATTATTTATTCATATTTTTCTAGGGGTAAAAACATGCGGAAGTATCCGAATTTGACATTTACGAAGCGAAAAATGCTTCCCTGATTCAGGGAAGGCTTATGTATTGAAGCGAAAGTCGAAAAATCACATTCAAAATCGCATTTTTGCGACGACTTTTCGCTTAAATACACAGGCNAGTATCCGAATTTGACATTTACGAAGCGAAAAATGCTTCCCTGATTCAGGGAAGGCTTATGTATTGAAGCGAAAGTCGAAAAATCACATTCAAAATCGCATTTTTGCGACGACTTTTCGCTTAAATACACAGGCTTTTCCTGAATCAGGGAAGCATTTTTTCGCTTCGTAAATGTCAAATTCGGATTTGTCGCATGTTTTTACCCTTAGAGGTGTCATTTTCAGTAAAAAAAGTTTTCGAAAATTTTTTTGCCCCCCCCCCTATTGTATAGTAGCTCAAAATTTGTTTCAGTACTAACCAAGAGTGTACGCTGAACACGATCTAATCAAACTTTTTGAGCGAAAATTTTTTGATTTTGATCACTGAATGTGATCACTACGAGGGGCATAACGAAAATACGTATTTCCTGAATCAGGGACATGCAAGAGTTTTTATGCCTCGATAAGAAGAATCGAAACGAAAATACAATTTTTTGGCCAAAATTCGATTTTTTGGGCTTACAACTAAGTCGAGATACTAAACGTCTCGACTTGCGTCTCGAATTCGTGACTCAAGTCGAGACGACGTCTCGAATTCGTCTTGACGTCGTTTAAATTAGTTGGAGTATTGACACGAAAACCCTGAATTTTACATTTTTTTAAATACGCTTAATTATTGGATGTATTTAAAAAATAAAGACGGCATTCTTTATAGCTCGACGAGACAAACAAAACGACACCAAATTTATCCAATTTGAAAATTGTTTTTGGATATTGAAACGAAAACCCTGAATCAGAGTTTTCGTTTCAATAACGCAAAACAATGATCAAATTGGATAAGTTTGATGTTGCTTTGTTCCTCTCGTCGAGCTATAAAGAATGCCGTCTTCGTTTTTTTAAATACATCCAATAATTAAGCGTATTTTTAAAAAGTATAAAATTCAGGGTTTTCGTGTCAATACTTCAACTATTCAAACGAGGTCGAGACGCCGTCTCGACTTGAGTCATGAATTCGAAACGCAAGTCGAGACGTTTAGCGCGCAGCCTAACAATATCATGCTATAAAATAGATGCTTACCAATAAGCTGTTGGAAGATGGGATTTCATACCCATTGTTGTTGATAGTCAATATAAAAATTGCATAAAAATTTCAGTTATCAAATCAAAATCAAACAAACAGGTATGAAACACAAAAAATGAGCAACAAAAACCTGAAACAAGCTTTGTCTCTTGACTCAAGATTTGTTGATTTGAATTAAAGTGATTCTTGGCCAATCCCTAAGAGTGACGAAACGAGCATAAGCTGCTAGCTCGCTCGGATCAAATATCCGCACAAATTTTGAGATTTTTCGTAGCGTCGAGATCCGCCCACTTCATTCATGACAAAACTTGCATAAAACGAATATCTTCACCTACTAAAATAAAGAGAGATGTTTATTTATTAACATGAATATTTTTATGCAGCTATTTAATGAATACAGGGTGGCGCAAAAAAAAACTACACTTTTGCGATTTTTCGAATTTTTTTATGAAAACAACTTTCTAGGGTTTTTATACGAGAAATCGATTGCGCACTCTCCCCAAATGTGAAAACGCTTCTTTGACCCTGATTCAGGGAATGGAGATCGTGTATTGAGGCGAAAATTAAACATTTTTGGATTTTTATGAAAAAATCGTCGATTCTTAGGTTTTTCTAGGCGGGGAATCGATTGCACGCATTCCCGAACCTTGAAAATGCTTCCATGACCCTGATTCAGGGAAGAAATCGGTGTAAAATAAAATAGGGGGTACCGCCGTAAAAATTTTAAAAAAATCAAAATTTCAAAGAACAAAAAAATGCAAAAACCCACCCCTCCGATGGCCTACCCAAGTCCGAGATTACCCACTGGTGACTAAGTGGCCTTAGAGGGAGGAACAACACGGACCCTAAGGAAGTGATGAACCTTGCCCTTAGTCACACGGTGATAACCTCTAAGCGTCCAGGGATCGAACCCGGACCCTGCTGCGTGAATACATGGGATGCGAGCGAACCCATTCCCCACTTAACCATGCCGGCGCCTGACGATTCAGCCACTTAAAAAAGTTATGATATATACAAAAACCGCACTTTTGCGATTTTTCGAATTTAAAAATTGAAAAAATCAAAATATCAAAGATCAAAATATTTTTCTGATGCGTGCAATCGATTTCTCGCATAAAAATTACCCTAGAAAGTTGTTTTCATGAAAAAATTTGAAAAATCGCAAAAGTGTAGTTTTTTTTTTGCGCCACCCTATATTTATTGCAGCTACGTCAACATCAGCTTTTAATAACAAACATACGTGTGCAGGAGGGGTTCNGAACCGCTCTTCCGATTTTTTTTTTGCGCCACCCTATATTTATTGCAGCTACGTCAACATCAGCTTTTAATAACAAACATACGTGTGCAGGAGGGGTTCCAAAAAATTTTTCGTAGCCATCAAAACGTTGATTACGTAATATCTGGATAACCCCTTATTTTGTATGCTATTCGCACTTTTTGGAAGAAGATTTGATTATCGAAAATTTCCCTATCATGAAAACAACTTACTCAATTTTTGTAACATTTCCTAAGCCGTTGTCCTTTAAGCGAAAAATCATCAAATCTGTGTTTGTTTCATCAAATCTATGAAACAAAACCGGAGAATCCGTTCTACGAATCACACTTTATGACAATTTATTACAGATCAAGCAAAAAAGTCATAATAAAATATATAACGCATAACTTATATACATTTTTAAAAACTAGATTAAAATTCAACATTCTTAAAGAGTTTCTAAACGTTTGCCAAGTTCATCAACTGAACTAATAGGGAGGCCACAGGCAAAGTTCTCACAGATGAATACCGTTGGCTTTTGAACTGCTGACATAAGCTCTTTCAAATGCTTGTTTTTTTCGAGAAGGAACGATGTTTCTAAAATATATGAAATGCAAGAATTTCCTATTCACTTCATCTAAAACCAACCGCGAGTATCCAAATCGACGAATGCCAGAGTCTTGTCGGGAAGATATTTCTTTTTAATNAAAATATATGAAATGCAAGAATTTCCTATTCACTTCATCTAAAACCAACCGCGAGTATCCAAATCGACGAATGCCAGAGTCTTGTCGGGAAGATATTTCTTTTTAATAAGAGACAAAAATTCTTGAACCACTTTATCTTTTCCAGAACCAACTACAATGATCTAAATACAAACACCTAATGTTTTAAACAATTATAAAAAATATCCAACCTGCTGAGGAGATTTTGCAAAACGATTCACTCCGATCAGCATTTTATTCAAGATGTATGGATCTAAAAAAATAAACTATTTTCCAAGATACTTGCATCGTACATATCCAGAGGGGGACTCACCCATGGGAAATTTTGGAACTCTTCCTCTGGAGAGACGTAATCAACAGAATTCCAAAAACTGATACTTTTTTGAACAAAATTTTATGGAAAAATATCCTCTATGAGGTAATTTCCTACGAGGAACACGTTGGCAATGTTATTTTGCATCTATAATTCATCAAAAATCAAGAAAATTTTGTTTTTTTATATTGGATAATCTTTATCTTTGATTTATTTATAGACACACCTTGTTTTTGTTTCTAGATAATAAAATGCCAAATCCTCGCGAAGTTCTTCAATCGGAGAATGGATTTGGTTTAAGAGAGTTACATGAAAAACTGCAATTGCCTGATGATAAATTCGAAGAATGGCTTAAAGATATCGGTTTGCTACATTGGAATCAAAAGTTTTTGGAATCCTGTTGATTGTGTCTCCCCAGGGAGAAGGGCTCCGAAATTTTAAGAAAAAATCATAAGGGAGGACCACTGTAATTCTGACAAAATTTTGAACAAATTTCATCCATCTACCCAAGCAGACAAAAATCATCTACCCATCCACCCTCCTGGGGTCATTGTCCTCCTCCTACTGGATATGTATGACTTGCATCTCTTACATTTCTGTAAGCGTGCACCAGCTCCAGCAAAAATTTCAGCAGCTTTTTTCCGGTAATCTGGAATATCAAATAAATCGGCCATTCTAACAAGATTCAACGAAGCGACAGAATTAGTAGCTGGTTCAGCACCATCTTGATCTAAATTTGCTTATTTAAAAATAATTAGTTTTGAAAAGCGATTAATATTTACCACCATATACAGCGCCGTAATTTTGATTCAGATTGGGGAAGTTTAAACAAATTTACCCCTTGGCACCCCATGTTTTTTTTCATTTGATATAGGTTTTGCCCTAACAGTTCGAGATGGTTCCTTGTCAGAAAATAACGATTTTCGACGAAAATTTCGTAAAAACCTTAGATAAGGCAAAAAACTAGCGCCGCAGGGGAAATTTTTTTGTTGCAAAATGTTCAGAAAATTACAATTTTTGGTAAAATGGTAAATTTTAGACATTTTTGTTGAAAAATAGGAAATTTTGATGATAAAAATGGGAGACCATTAAATTTGTTGAGTAAAAACATAGGGGGAACCATTAGAAAAACTATTCATTTTCAGGTTTAGTGGGAAAGCTCTCCAGGACAACGTCTCCAGTAGCGTATCTTGGAGGGGGACAGCCATCTTCTTATTTTTTGGCCAAAATTCAATTTTGCAAAAAAATGAAAAAAATTTTACTAATGGTCCTCCCTTATATTTTTGCCCAACAAAATCTCACCTTCTTGCATGCGTGCAAAAATAGATGCATCATCCTTACGGCTCATATAATAACCACTTTGATGTTCCGCATCCCAGAAGAGCTCATCCAAACGTGCCTGGAGTTCTAATGCCCACTGTAATAAAGATTCGTCAAAGTTGACTTCATATAAATCCAACAACGCTTGAATCAAGAAGACATAATCATCAGCGAATCCTCGAATTGGCTCTTTGCTATAAGCAAAAAATATTTTATTATAAAACATCCTAATTAGAGTGGAAGTCTAGTGATGCTTCGAAATCTGTTACATGTTTTTTGAAATTCTACGAAACTTGTTACACTTATGGGTGACTATTATTGACCTCGAATGAAGTAACTTTTTTAGCTATCATGTGTAACAAGGTCTCGTTATTTCTCTCTCTCAGAGCCACCTTAATCCTAACTTACATTTGAACCACCTCTTTGTTATCTCCCGTATAAACCGAACGCAAGAGCGCCCCGCTATCATCCACCAAATATTTGCGTATAAAAGCAATAGCTCGTTCAGCGCTCTCCAAAAATTCCTTTCGCTCTGGAATTGCCGTAGCAGCTGATGCATATCCCGAAATCATTAGCGCATTCCATGAAGTAAGACCTAAAAAAATAGAATGAATTTTTCCAACAAGCCAACCAAACCTACATTTCGAATCCAAGTGAGGCTTTGGACGTAGCGCTCGTCGTTCTCTTAAAATTTTCTTCGCATCTTCCAAACAAACAGAAAGCTTTTCTAGTGACATTTTAAATTCCGTGGCACGTTTTCCATGTTCCACTTTAGCAATGAGAACATTTTGATTCTTGAGTTCATCATGCGGATCGGTGTATGGTGGAACGTTGCCATTTTCGCCAACTTCATAATAAGTTTCGAATAATTCGGCCAATGTAATATTTTCATTGTATCGACAAGGCCGGTCCTCCAATAGCTCATCAATTTCTTCCTTCGTCCAAACACAAAATGCGCCTTCACGCTTCTTTGTAGAATCATGTGTTGGAAGAGAGTCGGCATCTTCAGCGCTATAAAAGCCACCTTCCTAAAATTCGAATAAAGTTTATCAAGTAAGCAGTAGCGGCGTACGATGAGAGTTCGGCCTTCATTCATAGAGTGCGGGTTCGATCCCGCGGCCAAAAGAAATTTTTTTATTTTGTTGTCAAAAGTCATAAAAATTTTTGCATATCCACATTTTTATGCACCGAACATGATAACGATATTATTTTTCCGTGAAAAATTTTGTGTGTGCCCTCTTCTATAGCTACGTCCTTGTGTATACGCCACTGCCCAAACTTTGACCATAACCTCGAATAAAATCGTAACTAACCGGATGTGTCAAATTTTCTTTAACATAATCTGCTATATCCTCAACAATTTCTTTAAATTTGCCGGTAAGCTTGTGAAAGTTCGCATAAACATACAACAGCTGTCCTTGGTCATAGAGCATCTTCTCAAAGTGCGGTACATGCCAATTTGCATCAACCGAATAGCGATGAAAACCCTTAATTATAATAACTTTTAAAAAATTAATAGAAAATGGGGATACTTTGCCAACATGATCGTGAATACCACCCATGGACATCGCCTGGAGAGTTTTTTCAACCATTTTTAAAGCGTAGATGCCTTTCTCCGATTTTTTGTCTTGTGTGTAGTAATACAATAGGAAATCAAGATCCACTAAAACAAATGACGAATTTTTTTTCAGAAATTTTTCGATTTTCAAGGAATTTTTTAATTTTTGATGAATGGCTCCTTGTCAGAATATTTCAAAACTATATTCTGTCAACAGATCGCATTAAAATCCGACATGTATAAAATTTCTGAGCCTTATATTCATTTGAAGCAGTGTATGTGCTCTCCCTTCCCATTGTACCAATATAGAGTACCAAAAATACAACAACCTATCCAGTCAAAACAACTCAAGCATATTTTACCTGGTTTTGGAAACTTCGGAGCGCCACCAAAACCACCACGAGCTTCATCAAAGCTTTCAACTAAATGCTCCAAAGATGAGTTCAACACAAATTCCGCTGAAGGTGCATTCGATTTTTTTGGTTTTAGACCATCCTTGATTGCGTCAGCCAAAGCCACGCCCTGATCTTTCACCTTTGCTTCATTCTTTTTCCACTAAGAAACATATACTTAAACGAGGGATGCCAAGAACATTTTGTTTCAAAATCAGCAAATCTGACTTCAAAAATCAAATTTTAGGAGCAAAAATCAGCAAAATGGTGCCAATTTTCCATTATGTTTCTTATAAATTTGACAAAATTTCGCATCTCAACAATCAAATTTGACATTGAAAAATTAGAAAATGGCTAAAAACACTTAAAAATGATAAAAAAAAAACACCCAAAATCTAAAAATGGCCAAAAAACAAAATTTCGCATTCCAAAAATCAGATTTGACACTGAACAATCACGTTTTGCCCGATTTGACACCTCGAAATCAGCACTTTTCTGAAAACATCAGCTGACTTGACACCCCTGACTTAAACCATTCTGTAAAAACAATACCTGATTAGAAATCATTGTTAATATAGTTCCAAAACCGGGACGCCCATATTGATCCACTGGGGGAAAATATGTTCCGCCTGTAATTGGCTTCAAATCCGGCGTTAAAAAGACACTCATTGGCCTAAATTTATGAAGTTATTTAACATCTATAGTCTGTTTAAGCTCCAACTATAAAAAAGATTGGACCCAAAATTCAAAATCGGCATCCCGTCCGATCTGGCATGTTAAGCAACGTTGAGCCAAATGGACTATCGTAAGTTCGTCCCCATCCGCTCCCTTGTGTCCAAATTCGAAAAATTTTTTATATATGTGTATTTTTATGTAAGGAATACGTTGGTAAACGTTATTTTTTCAAAAAAAAACTTATAAAAACGCTATTTTTTTGTCAACAACCTACCATCCACCTCCACCTGTCATCGCCTATAAAAAAGTTGCTTTATTTAACAAAAAAGTATAAAAAGCAAGCATACTTGAACGAAGGACATGTATAGCTTATCCACATCAGGGCGCTCTTCGCGATCCACTTTAATATTGATAAAGTTTTCGTTCATAATTTTAGCTAATTCTTCATTTTCAAAAGATTCGTGCTCCATTACATGACACCTATTCAAATAGCATTAAAAGATAAATATTCAATTGCATGACACCTACCAATGACAAGTCGAATATCCAACTAAAAAAAAGATGGGACGATTCAACTCCTTAGCCTTCGTGAAAGCTTCAACATTCCAAGGGTGCCAATCGACTGGATTATAAGCATGTTGAAGAAGATATGGAGACTTTTCGTGTATCAATCGATTTGGTTTCGAATTCGAGCTAGTTGACATTTTTGCTGAATTATCCAATTTATTTGTAAAAATTATGCTGTTAAAAAATACCAAAGAATGGAATGGTTTTNTGAAGAAAGCATTTTCAGGATTCAGGAATGCGCGCAATCAATTTCCCGCATCAACTTAGCCCAATAGAGGGTCATTTAAAAAAAATTTTCGTCGAAAAATCACATAAAAAATCCGAAAAATTATGGAACCCATTAACAATGTCATACCTGATAAAAAGATGGGACGATTCAACTCCTTAGCCTTCGTGAAAGCTTCAACATTCCAAGGGTGCCTAAAACATTTGGATTTTTTTAAATAAGTATCAATAAAAGTCTTACCAATCGACTGGATTATAAGCATGTTGAAGAAGATATGGAGACTTTTCGTGTATCAATCGATTTGGTTTCGAATTCGAGCTAGTTGACATTTTTGCTGAATTATCCAATTTATTTGTAAAAATTATGCTGTTAAAAAATACCAAAGAATGGAATGGTTTTTCGAAACGGCGTTATAACAGCGTTACGCAACGGACTTCGAAACAATGATAACATAAATAAAATGAAATACTTGTTTATGTTTACAGCGTTTTGTTCAATTTGTTCAAAAATGAAAAAATTTTCAAGAATACGAAAAATCGTTTGATTAAACTAGCCATCTTTAAAATTGCAGTGCAGAACATTTTTGACATGTACAAAAAATGTATTAGTGTTATAAAATGTTAACACAATTTTGTGTATTTGAAGAATTTTGGAAAATTCGTCAAAAATTGATAAATTCAACAAAAATTGAAAATTTCGTTAAAAATCCTGAAAAATTACTCAAAAATTGTTCCAAAATTTGCCGGATTTTTTTTTGCATCAATTTTTTAAATTTTCAAAATGAGATTTTCATTAAATGAACATTATAGCTATAATTTTTTTTTAGCTAAATGAGACAAATAAAATGACACTAGAATTATCAAATATGAAGATGGTTTTGGATTACTGAAACGAAAACATGAATGGAAACCCAGGAAACGCATGGAAATCAAGGAAACGAATGGAAACCCAGGAAACGAATGGAAACCAAGGAAACGCATGGAAACACAGGAAACGCATGGAAACCAAGGAAACGCCTAGGAAACCCAGGAAAACGCATGGAAACCAAGGAAACGCATGGAAGCCCAGGAAACGCATGGAAGCCCAGGAAACGCATGGAAACTCAGGAAACGCATGGAAACACAGGAAACGAATGGAAACCCAGGAAACGCATGGAAACCAAGGAAACGCATGGAAACCCAGGAAACGAATGGAAACCAAGGAAACGAATGGAAACGCATGGAAACACAGGAAACGCATGGAAACCAAGGAAACGCATGGAAACACAGGAAACGAATGGAAACCCAGGAAACGCATGGAAACCAAGGAAACGCCTAGGAAACCCAGGAAAACGCATGGAAACCAAGGAAACGAATGGAAACGCATGGAAACACAGGAAACGCATGGAAACCAAGGAAACGCATGGAAACACAGGAAACGAATGGAAACCCAGGAAACGCATGGAAACCAAGGAAACGCCTAGGAAACCCAGGAAAACGCATGGAAACCAAGGAAACGAATGGAAACGCATGGAAACACAGGAAACGCATGGAAACCAAGGAAACGCATGGAAGCCCAGGAAACACATGGAAGCCCAGGAAACGAATGGAAACCCAAGAAACGCCTAGGAAACGAATGGAAACCCAGGAAACGAATGGAAACACTAGGAAACGCATGGAAACACAGGAAACGCATGGAAACCAAGGAAACGCATGGAAGCCCAGGAAACGCATGGAAACCCAGGAAACGAATGGAAACCCAAGAAACGCCTAGGAAACGAATGGAAACCCAGGAAACGAATGGAAACACTAGGAAACGCATGGAAACCCAGGAAACGCATGGAAACCCAGGAAACGCATGGAAACCATGGTTTTCAATTTTGGCGAGAATTCAAATTCTAAACCAATTCCAAAAAATAGCCAACTTCAAACGCGATTATCTCGACGAACATAACGATTCAGAATTTACTGTAAAATCAAAAAATGCTCCATTTTTCATGAATTTTCCGAATATATATAAATTATGGCAAACTTCGCTAATCTAAAGAATTTTCAAATTTTTGTTGACCCTTTTCGGGGTTCATTTTCTATTTTTTGTAGACACGCTTTTCCTACGAACGATAGCTCAAATTGTAGGTACTAAATAGGAGTAAATAATAGGAGAAGAAACGTAGTACACTCGAACAACCCGTAGGAGTTAGATCGAAAATAGTGCTTTTTTGGACCTCAAAAATGAGAAAAATTGCTCTATTTCCAAAACTACGCAGTTTTGACTATGAGTTGTATATACAAAAAATGAAGTAGAATTCACCAGCTTTCCAACGACACCAAAACTATTGGATATGGATTAAGCTGGACGGAGACGTGCCCATTTGAAGTTTGACCTAAAGTTCAAAAGGCCGGCCTGCCGTACAGGGGCACCAAAAAGTCGGATTCAAAAACGGACTTCAGATTCGTGTTCAGCGACCNGATCTTTCAAAAGGCCGGCCTGCCGTACAGGGGCACCAAAAAGTCGGATTCAAAAACGGACTTCAGATTCGTGTTCAGCGACCGCGAAAACTTAGGGTATACCACGGTTTCAAAAATTGATTCGAATTTTCGTTACTATGGCCACCCATGTTCGACATTTCGAGACATCATCTCTTAAGCTTTTTTATTTTTCGATCATTTTTTGTGTTCTTGGTCTCAAAATGTTCAAGTTTATCCAGACGATTTGTTTCATTTTCGACTAAAAAATGAAAACAAAATTGTCTAAAAGGTCAAAAACTATGATTTTATAAAGCAAAAACAACTTTTTTTAAGTTTAAAACAAAATATTGCCTGGATAAAATTTTATTTACGTTCTCACGCAACTTTCGATAACAAGATCTCTGAAAATAGTTTACTAGCAAAAATTGAAACGATTTGATTTGGAAATTTCAAATGCATTTTAAAGATATTACAAATTCATTTGACAAATTTTTTTACAAAGACATAGAACTTGAGTTGAAAAGTGTTGTAAAAAAGAAATTATCCAAAATCATAAAGTTTTCACCGAGTTATGCAGCTTTTCGAGTGGATTTTTATGCGTCTAAGTCTTTTTGGTAAAATCGAAAAAAGTTTGGCAGTGTCCGTCTTTCAAATTTCCGTTGTAAATGTGTTATTAACACTTAGTTGACTCCTTTTTTCATGTTTTTCACTGGACCCCATTTTTGTTCACACTTTGTCACGTCGTGCTGTAAATGTAAACGATATTTTTTATTTAAATATAAACATAACTCCTATCAAAAACAAAAAAAATTATTCGTCCGCTTGTTCCTTCTTCAACCTGCTCGCTTTTACTCCGTAGCGTATATATGTATAATTTGGATGGGTCTGAACCGTGAATTCAGTGGGATCTACCGGGTCGCCTTTCCATTTAGATAGAACTTTATATACGTCGTGTCCCAGCGTTTCCGAGCTTTGGACTTCAAAACCACGAGGCAATCTGTCAGTAACACGAGCACGTTTGGAATCTAAAAATTATCTCATTCGTTTTCGTATTTTCCATTTTTTCGGATTCTACAGGATGTTCCACAAAAAACCGCCATTTGGTAATTTTTTTTGACGAAAATTGTTCAAAAAATTTTTTCTTTAAAATGAATTATTAGGTGTATTTTTATGCGAGAACTCGATTGAACACATCGAAAACTCTTGAAAATGCCTCTCAGACTATAAAATATTCGATTTTAGTATTTTCAAGGAGTTCCTACCGAAAATGACTAAAAAAATACGAAAATTGTAAATGATCTGGAGGCGTTTTCATGGTTTTTCGATGCGTGCAATCGATTTTTCGCATGCAAATACACCCCATCGGGTCATTAAAAAATTTTTTTTTGAAAATTTAAAAAATGACCAAATGGCGGTTTTTTAGCACCCACGTATGCATATAAAAATACTCTTGCTTTAACCATTTCCACAAGAATTTTTGTTATTTCAATTCTTTTTTTAATAGTCCTCATTTTATACTTGTCATACATTTAACGATTTCAACTTACTATGGAATGTTCCTCCTAGCGACATTTCTTCAACGGCCGCCAAAATTTGATGCTTGCTCTTCCAACACACACGACGACTTCGAAAACGACTCCAAACATACCTTAAAAATTGCACTTAGCATGAATTTCTACTAAAGGATTCCACACTCGGAAAAAAGTTTTCATGATTTTTATTTATTCTGAAGAAAGTTCATAAAAAACGGAGCATTTTGTTTTTACAGCACCTTCTGAATCATTGTAGTTTTTGAGAGAATTGCGTGTGAAGTTTAGATTATTTATTTACAACAAAAACATGAACCCAGGTCTCAAATCCCTGATTCAATCAAAATTTGTTTTTATTGACAAGAAATTAATTTAAAGTTCTTGAGTATTTAGGAAAATTTAAATATAGCATTTTCTCATATCATAATGAGATGAATAAAATGACACTAAAATTATCCAATTTGAAAATCATTTTGGGTTATTGAAACGAAAATATTTGAAAATTCTAACAATTTTCTTTTCAATAACCCAAAATAATTTTCAAAATGAATAATTTTTGTGTCGTTTTTTTCGCCTCATTGGGCTGAGAAAAATGCTATATTTTACTTTTTCCTAAATACTAAAGAAATTCAAATTATTTTCTTGTCAATAAACAACTTTTAATTAAATCGAAAATTTGAGGCTTGAGTTCATGTTTTCGTTGTAATACACAAAATTTCAAAAATCGCTAACTTCACATGCAATTATCTCAAAAACTAAAACGATTCAGAGGATTCCGTAAAAAAAATGCTCCATTTTTCAAAAACTTTCCGAATATATATATAAATTATGGTAACTTTTCCCGAGTGAGGTGGTTCTTTCAACAACTCACTCGCCAACTACAAATGGATCACATTCAACATAAGTTCGATTAAGATAATATCGAATCTGAGGATTGTTCTCTCTATAATAGTTTAGCATCAAGATATAAAAATGGCATAATCAAACAAATTTTTACCAGATTTTTTTCGGATGTTGTTCCAAAAAACCGTCATCTGGTAACTTTTTGGCAAAAATTTTTCAAAAGCTTTTTTCAAAATGACTCATTAAAGGTATTTTTATGCGACAAATCGATTTCGCGCATCGAAACCCCTTGAAAACGTCTCCCAGATCATGAAATATAAGATTTTCGTATTTTTTCAGTTACTTTCGGTAGGAATTCCTAATTGAAAATACGAAAATGGGATATTTCATGGTCTGGGAGGCATTTTCAGGGTTTTTCGATTCGCACGATCGATTTCTCGTATAAAAATACCCTGAGATTCTTGAGAAAAAATTTTTTTTTAATTTCCGCCAAAAAATGACCTAATGGCAGTTTCGGAACACCCTGTACTGTGTTAATTGTGTTACCTATGATTTGAAAACACTTGTTCATGCCACTGGTTTTATCATAACAATGTTGATTTTCTTAGATCCCACACCAAGGTCTTTTAGCAATATGATTACCTTATTATAGGCAGAAATTCGTCAACAAATTGTTCTAATCCTTCACTTTTTAATGAATTAGCAGTCCACGAAAGCCTCAAAATACGAAAATGATCACAAAACTTGATGCTCGAAGCCATATGCGCATTTCTAGGGGCCATATAAAGAATAGTTGTCATTTTGCTGAAAAGATTTATGAAATCAATAGTTGGGAGTTACTACACACGGTAGCGTCATCCAGAGAGTGTCGCATCCCCGAAACATTTATACGCGCAATCAATTTCTCGCATAAAATTACCCCTAGAAAATTCGTTTTTACACATTTCTAAAACAAAAAAATTTTCCGACCCCCAAACCATGGTCGTTGGTCCCCAAAGGTAGACAGAATCAAAATTTTTCACGTGGATAGCCCCCTATTGAGTATCAGTTCTAACAGTTGCTTATTTAAAAATATACAGATAAAAACCATTAAAATATATAAAAAAAACTTTAAAGAATTTTTATTCAAAAAATATTTAAAATTAAATACAACATGAAGAAAAAAACAAGCATCATCCAATAATAAAACAGCAAAATTTGGTCACAATTTTTTATTTCAAAAATCAGTTGGATAGAACCGTGCTATAAGGAATGAAAATATCANAACATAAAGAAAAAAACAAGCATCATCCAATAATAAAACAGCAAAATTTGGTCACAATTTTTTATTTCAAAAATCAGTTGGATAGAACCGTGCTATAAGGAATGAAAATATCAACCAGACTCTTGATCCTGCTTGGAATGGCGCATATTATAATAAGTTCTAGTTTCATCTGGCATTTCTGCGGCTAATTCAGAAAGCAAGTTGGCATAAAACTTATTATACATTTCATTTTTTCCATTTACCTGAAAATGTCAACCAGTGAATCGTACTGAAGACTAACTGATGCGTCGAAATCCGTGATTTCGATTTCAGAATTTCCGATTACGGTGCCCAAATTTCCGTTTTTAACAAAAAATTGTCAATTTTTCATAAAAATTCATCATTTTTCGCCAAAAAATCGCCACGTTCAGCTTAACAAATGGCAATTTCCTATAGAATTTCAAAAAAATTACAATTTCGCGAAATCGGAACACGATTTCCACGTATCACTACTGAATATATATCAAAAATTTTTTAACAAAAACTCACTTCTTTATTTTTCTGCAACGTTCTCTGCATGCATTCTTTGGTATAAAGTTGAGGATTTTTGCACTGATCTAAGTAATCCAATAGCTCCAGAGGGATTGGCACATTTACAAATTGGTCCTTCAATTGATCAAGCTCCTATTCAAATTTCAAAAATTAATATCGAAATAGATTAAAATGATTTTTTCATCTCTCCTTGGCTCGAAGGTCGATGCCAGTTTNCTTCAATTGATCAAGCTCCTATTCAAATTTCAAAAATTAATATCGAAATAGATTAAAATGATTTTTTCATCTCTCCTTGGCTCAAAGGTCGATGCCAGTTTTCAAAAAAATTTTCAGAGCCTCTTGAAAAATACCTCAGGGCTCTAGTTTAAGTTTTCAATTATGCTGAACCCAAAAATGCATAAATTTACATATATTTCCCTATGAAATTTTTGATCATGAAAAAAATTTTCGCTTGCGGCGCTGAAATTTACTTCGACTAAAGTTTTTCACCAAAATTATCCACATTTTTCAACAAAACAGCCATAAATTTAACATTTTTTAAACAAAAATTTCTTCATTTTTTGAGCATTTTCAGCATATAAACAAGCATTTTTCAACAAAAAAAAATTCGCCTGTGACGCTGGTTTTTGCATTGACTCAAGGATTTCAACAAAATTTTCGTCGAAAATTTCTGAGCGTTTTCCGCTTAAAAATGAGTGATTTTCAACCAAAAAAATTTTTCGGCCGCTCTCGGCGCGAAAAAAACAGGGGATTAAGGTAATTTTTGAAATTTTTTTTAAAACAAAAAAATTGCCTTGATTCTCCCTCTTATATTTTGCCCAAATTTTTGAAACATTTTCGAGACAACATAAGGAGAAACCAAGATAAAAAATTTTTTGAAAAGGTTCATTCTTGGAGTCTGGTTACGCCACTGGTTTACCCCCTAAATTGGACCTTTTTTTAGACAAGTGCCCCCATATCTGAAGTGCCCATCCCCCGTAGTTTGGTGTCTGGCAACGCCACTGAAACTACCTGAAGTCCTGATATCAGAGTATGAACACGTTGATTTAAAGTTTCCTGGCTTCGCGAAGTAAAATCACTTGCAACAACTCCCATACATCGAGCGTTTTCCTAAAAGATTTTAAATTTTTATTTTTAAGGCAATTTTTCATGAAAACTTGGTATAATGGCGTTTTTACGCTTCGGTAGTGCGCGCAATCGATTTCTCGCATCAAATTACCCCCAATAAAGTCATTTAAAAAAAAAAAAATTTTTCTCCAAAACGGTCGTAAAATGCACTCCCTTTAATAAATGAAGAAAAACATACCTGAAATTGCTCCAAAGTACGCTCAAGAATATTAAAACGTGTTTCACTATTAGATGTTGACGTATTTGGGGTTCCGTTGGTTGTGTTAATCGGTTCGGCTCCTTGCATCCTCAAGCTTTTGGCTGACCTGAAGAGTTAGAACCGGTAAATTTGTCGTCTTTTGAATTTAGTACCTCCTTTCTTAATTCTTCAATTTCTACGTCGTAAGGTTTGTAAAGTTCAATATGCTTAAAATATAGAAATAGATATGTAAATTTTCAGAAAAATTCTAGTAGGGAGGAACATTAACATTAGGATTTTTTAACCATTTTCCAAAAATTTCGAGCAAAAACAGAGGTACTATTAAATTTTTCAGGGCCTTCGGCTAGGAAAGGGGAGAAGAGAGGAATGCAGGTGCCCCCTTTCCAGGAAAAATTTGAAATTTTTCCTAAGGGTCCCCTTTTATGTTTTGCCCAAAATTTTTCAAAAATTCTAATGATCCTCCGTTATGATTTTCCACTACAAATGAACAAATTTTCCAATAATGTCACCAAAAATGACTATTTTTTTGACAAAATTGTCCAAAATTTGACGTTTTCCAATCACTTACCTTTTCGACGCACTCGCGATAAGCTGTGTGGAGNAAATTCTAATGATCCTCCGTTATGATTTTCCACTACAAATGAACAAATTTTCCAATAATGTCACCAAAAATGACTATTTTTTTTGACAAAATTGTCCAAAATTTGACGTTTTCCAATCACTTACCTTTTCGACGCACTCGCGATAAGCTGTGTGGAGATCTTCACAAGGATTATTTGCAGCTTTATGTCGATATTCTGGATTAATATACTTTTGAAAAAAGGTAGTAAAGCACTTGTCGTAGTTCTAAACATGAGTTGTTTAACTTTGGGATAAAAAATCTTATATAAAACGTGTAATGTCTGTGCGTGCGTGATGTCCAACTTTTGAAGTTGCGATCCAAACTACCATCACTCTATACAACGTTGGGGAGAGGACAAAATTCTAAGATCTTTGACACTAAATTTTAGTGACTAAAATCATGGGAGATATCCCACTGGAAAAATTGCATGATATGCAAAATACGTGCAAGTTTTTTCATGCCACTTAAAGATTTTTCTACATCACAAGATTTTCATAAAAAGTGATGTTCTACATGCGTTTTTATGCATGATCTCATGAAATGTTTTTACAAAACTGTTACACTTTCTAAAATGTTATTTCAAACTGTTAAAGAGAGTGAAAATTAAGGCTCTTTCTCTAAAAATGTTTTTGTTGAAAAATGGCCTTCTAGGGGTAAAAATAGAGTGAAAAATCGATTGCGCACATCCTCGTCGCGTGAAGATGCTTCCTTCACCTTGTTTTGGCAAAAATAGCACAAACTTTGTAAAACACTTTGATGTTTGGAATTTTTAACGAACGTGAAATAGTGCTATTTTCGCGAAGGTGAAGGAAGCATTTTCACGCGACGGGGATATGCGCAATCGATTTTTCACCCCTTTTAACAGTTTGCACAAATGTTACATAACAGTTTCACGCCTTGAAACTGTTAACAGAAACAACACTGATCCTGATATTCTATTAAAGCTAACCTGTTTCAAAGCGTTACATTCACTAAAGATACTTGGCATATAACGATCGCCCATTTAGGACAACATCAACTTGGAAAACTAAATGAGAATAAATAAAAAAAGCAAAAAGAAAAACTTTCAACATAAAAACGTGCTTTTAATTTGCACAAAGAATCAAATAAAAATGGACAAAAAGTCTGATGAAATACGACTATTGTTTTTTGGCGCGATTTTCCTTCCTGATATAAAATTTTTGGCATTATGTTTCTATTGAAACATAAAGGGGGTTTTCATAAAGTCTGAGAGATAGCTGCGCACTAACGTTAACCGTCTCGAACAGGTGGTCGAGACGCTAAACATTGCGAACAGCAATTCGAGACGTTTAGCGTCTCGAACACCTGTTCGAGACGGATAGAGCGCAGTCTTATTTTGATAGAATTGTATGAAAATTATTTTTAAATTATATCAGGGGGCAAAAGTTCGGGAAAAAACGTCCAAAATTTCGGAGACAGATCGATAAAAATTCGGGGACAACTGACAAAATTTCGGGAACAATACCCCTGTCGGATTTTGCGTGTATTGAAAACACCGAAAAACGCAAAATCCGACAGTGGTAGTTTCCCCGAACTTTTGGACGTTTTTCCCGAACTTTTTCCCACCCCCTGATAAATTTCGGTAACGGTTTTCCGTGACGCATGACTGTAATGAATTGTAACGGTTGTTATAATGCCCTTTTTAGCACTATGACAATTGGCAACAAACGATTTTCTCCACTTTCCAGGGGATAAAATTGTCTGTGCCAAAAGGCATTAGGATTGGGGTCAAAATCAAAAATTTCTTCAGATTCGAGTTTCTCGTGTCAAAAAACCTCCGAATACAACAATTTAGACGATTTGAAAAAACTTTTAACAATTCAAGTTTTTACTCATGGTCCCCCAAGGGATAAAAACCTTTTTTAAACTGAAATTTTCACCCAATCGTCTGAATATTTTATATTCAGGGGTTTTTTGACACGGGGAACTCGAATCTGAAGAAATTTTTTGATTTTGACCGTTTAAACGATTGGGTACTACTACTAAGCATTAGCTGCCGCAAATGACTGGCACATATGTTTCAAGCGGCACTAATTGTGACCCCATAGGCTATACGGGGAACAGACATATTCTTTAGTAAGTCTATGGAAATTTTATAGGGGCCAGCTTTTTCGATAATTCTTTTTGCAATCGCTAGAGTAGGTATCGGAGAACAATGCTATGCATTTTTTTTCTGGAAAAAAGTAACCAAAAAATTTTTATGGCTAGTTATTTAAAATTTTGCCCTTAAAAACAGATCTAAGGTCCATAACTTTTTTTCAGGATTTTTTTCCAGAAAAAATGTATATCATTGTTCTCCGATACCTACTCTAGCGAATGCAAAAAGAATTATCGAAAAAGCTGGCTCCGATAAAATTTCTATAGACTTTGAAGTTCGGTACAAATATAACATTTTTCACAAAGATTTTAAAAGTGCCGGTTACATGTCAAAGTGCGAAGTGGCGCCAACTGCACGCATAAGGTCGAGGGTTCAATCCTGCGCAGAGCGATTTCTTTTTGCAGTGTCCAAAATGGATAAAACTTTTTGCCTAGGGGTATTTTGGTTGAGGGACATTTTTTCCCTGGTCCATTTTTTCCCCGTGACTATTTTTTCCCCAATTTTGATAAAAATATGATTATTTATAAATGGGGAGGATTTTTTCAAAAAGTTAAAAGTGCATTTTGTAGAG